>CM019150.1:39163058-39252305 GCA_009733165.1 Naja naja
ACAAACTCCACAGACTAGAGAAAACGCAAGAAGCCCAAACCTCCCCCACAACAATGCATGAAACAAACAGTACACAACATATCAGACAGAACCCTCACCATGGCAGAAACCAATGTCCTTTCCAAAGGATTCAATTTTGCTGTCGCCCCCAAACGCATCCCCACTGAAAACATCATATGTGGAGTTGAAGCAGCAGCCTAACCAAAATTAACCCAGATACAGCCAATAAAATCAGACTTGAAGTCACCAACGTCCTCTGCTCCAGCAGCCCACCCAGAAGCAACTTACACAAAGAAGAACAAAAAGCACTCAGCAACTTGAGGAAAGACAACAACATAATCATCCTACCGTGTTTCCCCGAAAATAAGACCTACCCCGAAAGTAAGACCTAGCACTATTTTCTAAACCTGCCCTAATATAAGTCTACTCCGAAAATAAGACCTGAGTGTAAATCTCCAGTTCAGGAAGACTTTTCAGGGACAACCGTGCACCCGCGAAACACCCCACACACACACTCTCACACCCACCATTTGGCACCATAAATATATAAGACCTACCCCGAAAATAAGACCTAGTGTGTTTTTGGGAGCCAAAAAAATATATAGACAGTGTCTTATTTTCGAGGCTCACAGTACCAGCAGACAAAGGCAACGCCACAGTCGTGATGAACACATCTGACTACCAATCAGCACACTGAGCACACTGGGTTGTATCCCAAAAATTGTAAGCCGCCCTGAGTCTCCGGAGAAGGGCGGCATATAAATGTAATTTAAAAAAAAAATCCAAACTATCCAACCTACTCCAAGACCCCGCTTACAAACCTCTAAACAGACCCCACCACCTACCTGGAGAAAACCACCAAATCCAAAATAAAGGCCTCGCCCATCAGTGAAGAGATCCAACAAAGAATCATCCCCAGAGAAAAATCATCTAGATGCCCTAAGCTCTATGGCCTCCCCAAGATACACAAAGAAGGAACACCACTCAGACCCATAGTCAGCTCCATAGGCTCACCTCTACAGAACCTTGCCAAATTGTAAGCCAAACAACTCCAGCCCTACAAGAATCCATCACCCCACCGCATTACAAAACTCTTTCCACTTCATAGAAACGATAAAGAAACAATAAAGAAACAAAACCTACAACCCAGCGACCTACTTGTGAGCTTAGTGTCATATCCCTCTTCACCCAAGTACCTATTAAAGAAGCCTTGACAGCTATCCAAAACAAATACAACCCCCCTAAGCACATCCTAGATCTGACCAACCATTGCCTTTCCAACACATACTTCATCCACAATGGACAAAGATATAAACAGATAGAAGGAGCACCTATGGGATCACCCCTCTCACCCGTCATCACTAACCTATACATGGAACATTTTGAAACCAATGCTCTAGACAAATCTGAATACAAACCCAAACTCTGGCTTAGATATGTAGATGACACTTTTGTAATTTGGCCACACGGAAAGAAAAACTGGACAACTTCCTCACACATCTCAACAGCCTACACCCCAAAATACAATTTACCATGGAAACAGAAACCAACAACCAACTTCCGTTCCTGGATGTCCTAATTTACAAAAAACCCAATGGCTCCCTAGGACACACCATCTATCAGAAGAAGACACACACCAACCGCTACTTAAATGCACAATCCCATCACCACCCTGCACAGATCAACTCCATAGCCAAGACCCTCATCTCCAGAACCAAATGCCTAGCTGACAAAGACCACTTGAGAACAGAATTATAGACCTTCACTAACGTATTAATGTCCAATGGATTCCAAAGAAGCACAATCACCAACCTAATCCTAAGAGACACTCCCCCCAAAAACCAAGACACAGAACAGGACAATGGCACTCCCTTACATCAAAGGCACCACAGATAAAATCAGCAAAATTCTCCACAAACACAATATCAGGACAGCCTTTGGCACTGACCAAAAAATAGCCAACATCTTAAGAAACCCCAAAGACAAGATCCAGCTAGAAAACCAAGGAGTTTATGAAATACCATGCAAAATTTGCCCAGCCACATACATTGGACAAACCAACAGGAGAATAAATGCTCACATCTGCAGAACACAAGAACGAGTCAGAAAAGAAGAAAAACTTCCTCCCTTTCCAGCACCTTAAAGCCACAGGACATGAAATTGATTTTGAGGGATCCAAACTTATCTCCAACACTGAACACTTCAACAAGAGAATAATTAGGGAAGCCATCAAAATAGAGAAACACCCCCATAACATGAATAAACGGGATGATACTTCCCGCCTACCAGACATCTGGAAACTAGCCCTAATCAACAAACGAGTCCCAGCCACGAAAACCAACACCGGACCCAAAATAACACACGATGCCACCACCAATCTCCCTCACCAGACCCAAACGCAAGCCCACCCCACAGACAAAAGGCAACCACCGTCCAGAAACCAGACCATAGCTGCAACTCCAGCTAAGATGGCGAGTGGGATCTCGTTGAAACGTTGCCAAGGTATTCTCAATCTTACATGGGACAAGACCCGAATACACCAAGACCTACATACCTTTACCCGTGAAAATCTACGAAAACATATACATATACATACATACATACATACATACTGCAGTCACGAATGCAGGACACTGCAAACAATTTTAAATGCTGGTCAGCTGCTAAGCAACAGTGTGATCATGTGATCACAAAGGTGGGATGGTCATTGGAACTTCAAATCTGGGTTGTAAGTACCTTTTTTTGAGTCCATCACAACTTCAAACAGTCGCTAAGCAACTAGTTGCAAGTTGAGGACTACCTATATTTTCTGAGGCTCTGAGGCAGGGTAGTTGATAAGGCCCTGTAAGATTTTGTCTTATAAGAGTTTGTTCTGTTTTATATGTCTTTTTCCCCAGATGACTACGTTTCTTTTATAGTCTTTTTATTATGTAAAGCACCCAAAGTTGATTAGCGTCAGGAATTCTTTAAATCTATATAAATAAAAATAAGTAAACATTGTATCATATAAAAAGGAAACTTCCTTAAGTAAAGAATAAAAAAAATAAAACTCCTGACCCGAACTTGGTTACTATACTAAACATTATTGAGATAGTAATGGCAGCAAATACAATATTATTATTATTATTATTTATTTTATTAGACTTGTATGCCGCCCTCTCTCCCTAAGGACTCAGGGCGGCTAACAATAAAACCCAGTACAAAATTAAACAGTTACAAGGCTAATGAGAGTAAAATAATAAATCAAAATTAATTAAAATAACTCTAAAACAAGCCCTCCCCGTCAGTCCAGACCGGCCTGTTGAAAGAGCTAGGTCTTCAGGTCACGGCGGAAGGAGCGGAGATCAGGGGCCAAATGAAGGCCCAAGGGGAGCTGATTCCACAGGGTGGGTGCTCCCACAGAGAAGGCCCTACCCCTGGGCAGCGCCAATCGACAATGTCTAACCGACAGTACCCCAAGGAGGCCCTGCCTGTGGGAGTGTACCGGGCGATCGGAGCGTGATGCTGGCAGGAGACACTCCCGCAAGTACCGTGGACTCAAGCAATGTAGGACTTTGTATGTTGTTACTAATACCTTGAATTATCTTGAATAAGTGATACCAGAATGGAAGACTACAATGTTTAAATCTTTTCAGAATATCAGAAAGGTGATGGTAATAACAAAATAGAAATATATATAAATATATTAGATGCAGATATATAAAATGATGTGCACTATGAAACAAATTGAGACTGAGACTCTAAATAAACCAATAATTAATTTGAGTCATGAACACTGAAGTATCTATGCTTTAACAAAAACTAATTTGAAAACTAGTTAATTGTATTTAATTTCAAAATTCTATATGCTATGATGTATAAGAAGTTTGTTATTAATGCAATTTATATTTCTGGGGTCATTACCTCTAATTCATTCAGTCTTTGGATTCTTGGAGTAAAATGAAGTTTATCAACATCACATGCAAATGGAGGCTGCCAGTCCTAAAGAAAAAGAAAAATAGCAAGTTTGATCTGAAACATTTCTCACTGCATTCTCAGATATTTAGAAATTTAACTAAAAAAAATATAATGGTACATTACATCTTACAAGCACTATGGCAGACAAGGGTAATTTGGAAATCACAGTAATGAGGATCAAGCAAATATATTAGTGCTCACTGTCTTATCTTTGACTCCTATTGTCTACTGCGAGCAGGTGGAGTACTAAGAACATTTGTTTTATATTTTAATATTGCTATCTGGTAATTAAATGACTTCGTGTTAAAAATTAGCGTATCAGGTTAATTTCAAAGGTAGTACAAGTAATTTTCCTTTGTTTTTGTTCAATTGTTTTAAATTTCAATTTAAATGCAGCACCAGAAAGTGAACGTGTATAATTAAACCCAAATCTTCTTCAGTGTTTTTGAACACTATTACTATATGAGTTGAAACTCTCAGTAGACCTCTGGATTTCAATGTGTTTAAAGCACTACACACTACCCAGCATGGGACCAGGTTACTTGCAAAATTATCTTTCTCTGATGGTTTTGGTCTGTCCTTCAAGATCTAGCAAGGTGGACATGTTCTGGGCATTGTTGCTAAAACAATGTCACCTGATGACTCACTGAAAGCATGCCTTCTCTGTATGGCACCTATCTGAAGTTTGAAATATGGACAGTTCCCAGTCTATTTGATCTGTGTCATAAGGCTGTGAAGATCTAGCAGTTCCTCCAGACAATGGAGTTGGGATGTTGGTATGGGGAACCTGGTAGAAATTTTATGTGGCTAGTGGCTCTGCAGTTTTTACAGGTAGTTCTCAGCTCACAAGTGTAACACAGCCTGCCAATTATGGTAGTAAACTGCAATGGTTTTAAAGTTGGTCATCATGTGACCAACACAATTTTATGACTTTTTTTTCCACAGTGATCAGTCAGTAAATGTTGTGGTCATTAAACAAGAGCCAGTTTGGTTTAGTGTTAAGGCATTAGGCTAGAAACAAGGAAATTGCCCTTAGGCATGAAAGCCTGTTGGATGACTTTGGGTCAGTCATTCTCTCTTAATCCAACTCACCGTACACGGTTATTATTGTGGGAAAAATAGGAGGAGGGAGGAGTATTTGATATGTTCAAATTATTCATAAAAACAGTAAAGGCAAGATTTTAAAAAATTCCCCCTTTATTCACTATGAGTATTTTTGTCAAAAATGGAAGTAAATGCCAGTTTTCAGCAAAATATCGTAAATCAGTCATGTGACCACACTGCAAACACCATAAAAAGTCAAGGACTACCTGCACTGAGCCTTGCTGTAGCTTTATTTGGTTTCTTTGTTTTACTGGAATACTTGGTTTTTATTTTGTTGGTTGACCAGTATTTCTTACACAGATGGATGCCAAAAATATTTTTATTAAACTTGTATTCCACCCAATTTACAATCAAATTACAATAAAAATAAAACATAAAATATAGCAAGCATGAAGGAGGAGGGGTCTCACTCTTCCTTGCCAAAGACCTGGGTGAAGAGCCAGGCCTTCAGGTTCTTCTAAATAGCAATAGAGTGGGGACCAACTGGATCTCTTGGGAGATCTCTTTCCAGGGAGCAGGGCTAAACTGAACTAATAAATAATGAACTTACGTGGCAAAAAAAAATCACCTATGCACTACTGAAATTTATTCCAAATAAATTTTCAAAAGATCCCATCCTCTCAATACAGGTCAATTATATACAATTAAATAGTTATATTTCAATCCTTATCCCATCAGCATAGTTAAATGACTGAGAATGAGAGAAAATGACATATTTTATGTATTAAAATTCATTGCTGGCAGGGGATTAGAAACAGAGGCATTCAGATTTTAATTCATACATATCGCTATTTTGATTTTTTTTTCATAATGAGAGTTTGTTATTTATTATTTACTTAGCATAGAGCAATTAGCAGAACAACAGAACATGGAATTTGCCACATTAATTTATAGTGGGAGGAGGTAAATGTTTAGTAATGGAGATGATCTCATCACAGCCACAATAATTTTGTGTCTCGTTATTACTAGATAAAACTACAAGACAAGACACAGAATACACTACTGTTGTTGCCTCCACATTAGGCGGCTTTACCTTTACAAAGTTGTCTATACAGTGCAATTTGCTATTGGCTAGTTGTTCCATAGTTTCTTAAATTTTTAATCACAATTTCAATGACTGAAGGATGCTTTTAATAGTTTACTTGTAACAATGGAAAGGCTTCTGCACATGTGCAAAAGATTCTTCCAGTTACTACAGGGGTCCCCAATCCCTGCTGCCAGGCTGCAGCCTGTTCAGAATTGGGTTGTGGAAGTGGTGGTGGGTATGCACACAAAACTATCCCACCCTGCTGCCGCCTCCGCTGGTCCGCCACACTAGAAAGATTGCAGAACACTGAGTTACTAGAACTTCTGGAAAACTGTCAGAGAAAAAGCAAAACAAAGCAACATAGCTATTTTGGTGTTAAAAATAAGAGAGTCACCTTGCTTTACAGAATAGCTTCAAGCCTTCATTGAAGCCAAACACCCCCTTGAAAAGCTGTATCGTCTCTAGACAACGTATTACTATCTATCAAAGCAGATTAGAAAATGCCTCATAGCATAGAAAAAACAATTCAATATCTGCCAGTTATATGATATATGAATATTCTTCAAATCAGTTTCCAGCAAAAATGTGGCCCCAATCTTATAGCTGTTGGAGAAGAACAAAATGCCAAAAATAAGAGTGGGGCTGATCAGTGTACAAAAAGGAAGAAAAATTAAAGTATCGTGTGGTTGCCCATTTTTCCTAGAAATGCTTCCCACAAGACTATTTCCTTCCTTCCCATTTGGATTCATTTTTGGTTTCAGAAGCTGATCTGAAAAGAAAAACACTTGGAAAATGTATCAGCAAAGAAGAATTTATGCAACGAATCCTTGTTTTCTCTACAAAGTTCACCTTTCTATTTTTGTGATGTATTATTTTTTTAAAAAACTCCAATGATTGAAGCCAAATGATTGGTCCTTTTGAAATATCATTGTCATCTTTTTTCTATAAGGACATAATAACCATAAATATGATCTTACCAAAATAGGATTTTGTGAACTTACCATGTTAAGAAAATGTTCCCCAATAAAGTATATGGTCAATTTAATATCTACTTCTATGTTTGTATCCTATTATATCTTATTTCTTATCCCTGAGATACACACATAGTCCTTGACTTATGACCAGTTGTTTATCAATCATTCAAAGTTATGACAGATTTCCCCCCACAAGATACTTACGACCTGGTTCTTAAGTTTTGATGACTGTCCCCCATCACCTAACCACATTTCGAGTGCTCAGCAACCAGCCTGAATATATGGCCATTTGCAGCATCTCAAGGTCAGATGACTACATTCTTTGAGTTTATTTCTGTTTTTCAGCAAAACTGTTCCGTGCAATGAATGTGTTTGCTTAGGGACTAGGGGTTCACCTTAATGCCATAAAATTCAAAAAATGCCATAAAATTAGGTCAGTCATATGATGACTTGCTTTAGAACCTTAATGGGCATACTCTATTATGGTTATAAGTCAAAAACTTCCTGTACATCTAATGCTTTACTTCTATATATTACTTTGCTAAAGATTTAGGAACCTTCTGATCAGTTCTTTTCCTGGATAAACATTTTGCCAACTTTTTTACATAGTTATTTGTCCTGTATCTGTCTCTCTTTTATTGCTCATTCATACAGATCAAGTACCACTATCATTACAAATTGTTGTAACATAGGTTATGAATCAGCTATAACAATATTGTAAATATAATTTTACCCTGTAACAATAGTTATTTTTATTAATACTAACATTAATAATAACTGTTTTCCAAAATGCTAAGTACTGCTACATAAACCTCCGAAACAGAGACTATTGTACCAATGATGACATTGTTCATGAGTGCTGGAAATTAAAAAAAATTGAGAACATGTGGCCTACTTTACTATACAACTTAAATTTTAAATTAAATACACTAAAGGGATATTTACTACTGAGAATAGTAAAAATGATTTAATCAGAAAAATGATACATTTTAGGATTGCTTTTAAAAGAGAAGTTCAATAGATGCATTACAGATTGATGTAATCAGGATATAGTAGTAACCTTTTTCTGAAACAATAGCTTGCGTCACTACTGGTAAATCATTATAAACATACACTAATTTAAATATTTATTGCTTTGCATACAAAAAAACTAATGCGATTCATTATGTAATAATGCTAAATCCAATATAATATCACAGGTTTTACTGTATTTACTGATTCATATTTATTTTTCTATCCTTGGATTTTAAGGCTTATATGTATACCAAGTTTCTTAATGTATGCAATGTATGACTCCAGGCTGTCCTCACAGCTCTAGATGCCTTCACTAGATGCTCTCTACTTCATCATAAAATAGGCATGTCTCAGCATGTCCTAATTCACAAAAAGCAGGTTGGTTTATATATGTTAAAGGCAATAGTAGAACATGCAATCTTATATTATGAAAGATAATATGGATATTTTCCTTCAGGAAATACTGGACTTCCAAACTTTAATATGGCATAGATGAAGCAATACATAAAAACTATCAAGTCTTCTCAGTACTGTAATGGAAAGGTAAACTGAGAGCATTAATATAATTAGAAATAAGACTTTCAAAAATGGTCACATTTTGCAAAATTATTTTCTAGATTGCTGAAAAGAAGGAAAAATAATACCTTTGAATACATTCTACAGAAAAGTTTACAGATCTGAGCCAAACCAACATATAGTCTATATATGGCTTCACCAGAACTGCAAATAAGTAAAGGACTCTGAATGAAAGACATAATGGTGTAAATCAGGGATTCTTAACCTTTTTGAAAGAATCGCTCCCTTGAGCCATTGAGGAAGTTGTCATCGCCCCCCTCCCCCAACATAACCGCCCCCCTGCCACCTCTTAGCGTCCCCAAGGGGGCCAGCAGAGGGGCACTAAGAGGTGGCAGGGGGCGCCAGCCAGCCCTGCAGTTTCACCCATTTTGGCGCCAGCTCCAGAGCAGTGCTACAATCAATGGGTGAGCCTGCAGGGCTGGCGCCTTGAACACCCCCCTGCCGCCTCTTAGTGTCCCCAAGGGGTCCAGCAGAGGGGCGCCAAGAGGCAGCGGGGGGGCGGTGCATCGAACGTAGCCGCGGCAGCACATAACGTGCCACTGCTTCCGCATTGGAGGCACCGGCTCCGGAGCAGTGCTAGTCAATGGGTGAATCTGCAGGCTCAATAAAGTATCCTATCACATCTGAAATTAGGTGTCATGTAAACTGAATGAGAAATAATTTCATAAGAATTGTAAAATATTTCAAGATTGGAAGTGAAGATTCATTTACCACCTGGGCAGAATTTTACAGAAACCATCACCCCTTCCATTTAACTTAACTGCTCTTTAATTAGCTGGCATTTATGATGCAGAAGCCAACAAAAAGCAGCTTTTTAGATGGAATTCTAGATTAGTAATATAAAGTATGGTACAGATTTTCCATTTTTGGAAATGGATTTTATGCTAATTATGACATGATTGTTTAAATTTAAGCTATTCCTACTCAGAAAAAAAGCTGCATAATTTGATAGAAAATTCTGCTTAAATCAGAAGATCAAATATGGTGCAAATAACTCCACTAAACAGCCCTTACTATTTTTTTGCCATATCATCAGAACATAATTGGTTACAGCTAACTAGAAATACTTGATTCACAAGCTTGCTACAGCTGCTTTAATTCAAGATTTACATCTTGATTAATCACAATTTGAGCAACTGAATGTTACAATGTAGATGAGGAAGTATCGTAAGTAAACACATAATCTTGAATGTAATAATTTAAGTTCCTAATTCTCAGAATATTCACCAATGACTATGTTGGGAAATTCTGGGAATTGAAAGCCACACATCTAGAAGACAACATATGGAAACCTGTCCCAAGTAGAGATATGGGAGACAGGTATCATCAGCAAAATCAAGAAACATCAGGAAAATAATTTAGCATAGGACTCAGTAAAATAGAGTTTGTAATCAATTGTTATAACTGAAAATCTCATTTCAGGAATTAATATAATAATTTAATGCTCTAGCATATATACACACCATTTATGAAGTGCAACATATCTGTTTGAGGTTTTTATTTTGAAAACTTTTATGTTGTCTAGCATTTTGAAAAATGAATTGCAGCTCTAAATATTAAAATAAAATAGCTCCAAATATGTCTAAATGTATAATGTTCAATATTTTAATAAAATAACCTCTAAGTAAATACCTATGATAAAGGTCTAGTACTACAAATGAGAACTTTGTTAATTTTAAAAGCAGAAGGTAGAAAATAATACCCATTTTTGAATGGTATCTACTTCTTAGCCAGAAAGGGGCATTTTCTGCAAATGAATGTACATACTGTTTATGATAATAAAAAGATCATTTCCCCTGAACATTTTAGATGAGATATTTCTCTAAGCAGGTTCACTGCATTAAACAGTGTATAGTTTATGTGAGTCCATACTAGTACATAAATATTTATTAAATGTACATAATATGCTATAGAACGTATCCACAAAATCCGCATTTGCACTTATTTCAACAAGTCTCAAGTCTGTACAATCACACAAATCCTGTAAAAGTTAGGAGCAGCTAACTTTACTGATATCATTAAATAATGTAGCATTTGGGGCTATTGCATCAAGAATTTAAATTTGGTGCAAAAGAAGTTTTCAGTAACAAGATGATGTGAAACAGAGACTAGATTGTTATTTTAAACAAATGGACCAGAGTCATTATCTGGGTTCACAAAAATCCATGGGCACTTTTTTCCAACTTGCTGGATAGATTTCCTTCTTAGTCTGCAGGAAAATTACACTTAATTTATGTCAGCATACTTTAATTTTTTCCATTATTAAATTTTATTATTAATATTATTAAAAATAACAATCAAGAATAGGGATCCATGTGAACATTCAGGCCAGATAAACATATTAGCCTTTTCCACACATTATGGAAAATGTGTTGTCCAGTATGACCTCTGTTATATACAACTAGGCTTTTATTATAAAAGTGGTATTATTTATAAAAAGAGTTTCAGAGTGGAACACATGTTCTCTGATAGTGTGAGACAACAAATTCAGAGACCAGGCATGGAAAGTAGCTTGTAAAACATAACAAAGGTTTGCATAACAATCTTAAATATAGAAATTTTATCTGATTTAATAACAAATTTAAATATGGAAAAATAGAGAATCTACAAAATACATCTTTCATATATTTTTTAAATCAGAAGCTGTATAACATGTACAGAAGTGCTATCCCACTGAGTGCTACTTCTAAATAAACTTTATTGAAATAAATGGATCACTGACTGGAACAAAGGTGAGTAATTAATCAGCAAAAGAGAAGTCCTACATACCACTTTCATCAATTATGTTGACTATAATAATTTAAAAAAGTTATTTTCAAATGTATCCAAAACAAAACATGGATAAAGTTTTAATAGAACTTCTAACATAATCAAAATGTCTTAATTCCAAATTAAATGCTTTTAAGGACCCCTCATTTGGTCTTGAAAATAAAGATATATTTTGGTGGAAGGAATAGGTATCTCTCCTTTTAAGAACCAAACGTGGATTTTTTCAGATACTTCCTTCTATTCCATATTTAATTTTTTTCACCAAATTCAAGTAATAATAGTCACAGCCAGTAACAATAAAACAATTATTAAGAGGCTGTTTTACACAAAACTACCCTCTTGCCGCCTGCTGTATTGCCTGATAATATTTTTAATGATGGAGACTTATCACCCTTCCCACTATGTATTGCACTCTAAAATGGTGGCCATGTCTGCCTAGGATTCTAAAAGAAAAGATTTCTCCAAACTCCAATGCAATATATTTATTTTCAACTTTAAAATATGGATACTTTTATTAAAATCAAGCCTGATTGGTCCTGAATGGCCACAGAATTATTTTTATAGGTACAGAAAAGAGGGAAATAAGGAAATCTTCAGTTTTAGCTCAACCACAATGCCAACATGGAGGGCAACACCCAAGCAGCTGTCTCATTTAGGTCTTTACACAATGATTGCTCCAAGTATTTATATTGAAAGCCGCAGTGTAACATAAGAATTTGACACAGCTTAAACTTTGTTTGACAAAGTACCTGACTAGACACGAAACTACTTTCAAAATACCCAACTTTATGAACTGGCTGTCTCTTTATAGCTTTACAATTTCTTCTATCTTGTAGAACTCCACATTTTGTTAAAACAAAAAAATACCATCTAGCATGCATGTTCCATTACTTGACTGCAAGAAGAAAAACATAAATCTAGTCATGCAGGCAAGTTTTAAAACCCTTTATGAAGTTTAAAACATGTCTGAAGTTGCTGCACCCATGATGCCTACAGTTGTTAGCTCTTCTTGGGTAGAAACAAAAGCTTCGACTGCTCTTTAAACACACTGCCCACTAGCGACCCTCGGGGAAGTCATCCTGACAAGGACCTTCAAAAACTACCCCGAGATAACTTCTTCCTTTTGATCTAAAAAACGCAGCAGCTTAGAATTGTTTCGTGCGTGAGAAAGGGGGGGGGGAGGTGGAGAGAGAGAAACACTACAAAAGTAAGCTTTTTTTTTGTGCTTCCAAGATCGTCGGTTGGACCTCGCAAGGCAACTTTATTCGGACCGAAGAGGGCTGCGAGTGAACAGAGTTTCTCGAGTGGAGTCGGGGACCAAAGCGAGAGCGATGGGGGGAGCTCGCCGGCAGCCATATTTATGGGTCTCCCACGGGGAACCGAGCCTCGAAGCCCGCTTTGCTTACAAGGATGGCCAAGCGACACCCCACTCTCTCTACTCTCACCCGAGCGGGGTAGGATGGGGGAGCTGTTCCGGGCTACAAAAACAAGTCGACCTGAAGCACACAAAGCATTTTAGGACACCAGATCTCCTAGGATGGAAAGGCGAGGAAGCCTCTCCGTTGTTCCCTTCCCCCTCGCTAGCCCTCCCCCCCACGCAGGAAAGCCTCGAGCCCGACCGACCCTGAACAGATGGACAGCAGGGAATCCCTGTTAGGGAAGAGCGCACTTTCCCCCGTGGTGACGCTGGCGTGGGACGACGGGAGGAGTGGAAGCTTCCGTGCGTGCGAGGAGGAAGAAAGGGGGAGTTGGGGGAAAGTTTCGGAGGAGGCACGGAGGGGGGACGGCCGGCAAGCGAGTTTAGTGAAAGCCTTGGAAGACGGGAGCTACTTGGGGTCTCGGGAGGAGCGCGTCGAAAGGGGCCGAATGGCCCGGGGGCCGAATGCCCCCCCAGCCTATTTTCACGTACGGCTGCAAACTCCCTCGCCCCCCCCCCGCCGTTCAATGCCTGGTTGGGATGGGGGGGCAAGAGGTCGACCCTCTCACGCGGGCCGTCGCCAAGGTTTACTCACCGGTGGTGGCCGCACCTTGCAGATCCCGGTCCGCTCGGCAATGGGCCGGATTTTGTGGATAAAGCCGAAAGGGTCGGCGAATTCTTCCCAGGTGGGCTCGAAAACAGGGCACTCTGGCGGCGGCAGGAACTCGGCCATGGCCAGCTAGATGGCCGGCAGGACGGAGCAGCTCCGACTCGGGCAACCGTTCCGAACAATCCCCCAACAGCCAAAGCGTCGCTGCACACCTCTAGAATGGACGGGTGCCTCCGCGCAAAAGGGAGGGAGGAGGAAAAAGAGTCCGCGGATGAGGACGGTCTATGAAAAGTGTCCACACACACACACACGGCGCCGCTTTTTCTTAGGGGCTGATGTTCGTTCTCACCACATGGGGTGCCAAGCCCTCCTTCTCCTTCTCACCCCTTTGTTTGTGGGTCGGGATACGGGCGGCAAGACTCTTCCAAAGCAGTTAACAGAAAACGGGGCTATATGCTCCCACTTGCAGAAGGTCTCTCCCCCGGCTACTCTGACTGGAGTTTAGGGCCTATTGGGCCCGAAGGATCGCAGAAGAAAAGCTCCCGGCCTCGGTACCGTGGCTCCCACGGCAACGAATTGGAAACGAGGGCCGGGCTTAAAGGCCCAATGGCGAGCTGTCTCCCATTGTTCGAACTGGTTCAGTCAAGCCAGTTTCTACTAAATAAATGTAGTTAACTTTAGCTGGTATATATACACCACCAGTCGAGGATGCATGGGACTGTGAAGACTAGGCCGTGGGCTTAAATTGCTGTGAATAAATTGCTTAAGAAAACGGGTGTGTCTTGCTTGGCCTAGGACCTAGGTGTGCAAACTCTTGCAGCCATGTGCACAACGGATTCATTCCATACTTTACCTGCAGCTTTAATTTATGCCTGTCCTGTTACCTCTTTTCCCCCCACATAGCTATAAAATCAATCTGAGTAGCTATTTTGGTATGAATAAGGCCATTTTATATCTTCGAGCTATTGAGATTCTTTACTTATAGTAAGAAAACAGGACACATGAAAACAAAATAAGCCACCTGCCAAAATCTCAGACAATTTTCACTTTAAAAGCAATTTTCTGGTACACACACCCCTTTGATCTTTCATTCCAAATATAATAATTCATCTCCCTCCACCAGCCCTGAGATGAAGAAATGCCATAGAAAGCTATGTTTTATTATGCTATTGTTGAACTGATTAGCAATTTTTTCAACTTTCAGATGGTCATAAGTAGGATAGTAATCAGGGCACTGACTTTAGTGAAATCTTTGTTGTAAATAAAACTTTTAGTAAAAAAAATACATACCTGATGCAACAATGCATGCAAAGAGTTATGGGATTGATGTATTTGTAATCTTTAAAGAAAATTTGGCATTATGAAAAAGAAGCATTCCAATAAGGTAAGAGTACATGGAACATTTTCAAAACTGCTTTCTTTACATTAATATTTTGAATAGTATCACAATTAAAGAACTTAATTTCTTTGTATAGTCTACAGTGGTATTCAAGAATGGAGATTGGGATGAGGCCAAAAAAGGTAAGCCATATTTTCTCTTACAATAATTGTAGTTTTTAATCTCTCTTTTTTATTAATCCAGTATAACTGAACTTGATGCTGCCTGCTTGGCAATGAGGTTTACTGAATTCAGTGACATTTATTTTCAAATAAGACTTGAAAATACTGCATAATGCATGTTCAGTTATTTTGGTAATTGTTTTACTTTGCAGTTTTTCTTAATGCTTTGTTTCTTGTAAACATATTGGTCCATGAAATCTATTATGATAAACTTGTCTTAACCTTGGCTTCTTAATGTGCAAAGGGCAAATATTGGAGAGGCATATAAAAAGCTTCAATATTAAAGGGAGGAAAGGAAAACATCCTTAGAATCATGGATTCTATCGCAAAGCAGAATCATTTATTAGTTTTTTTCAGAAGTAAATTGAATAGAGCAATTTTATAAAAAGATACTAAAGCTGTGACTTCTTTTAGAACTTAAGGGCACTTTTATTATAAATATATTAAGATTATTTTATTTTGAACAAAAATATCTAGGCTTAAGCTTCTTATAAACTTAAGTAATTTCCTCATATAGGCCTGCTTGCTACATAAAACTTTGGGATTTGTCTTTGTTCCAGAAACCTATTATGGGATTGTTGCTATGCTCGAGTTCCTCCAACAGAAGTTCACTCAAGACCTCTAAATAATGAGTTGCACGCAGAGAACGCAAGCACATAGGTCTCTACTCTCTAATCCACCTTCGCCTTTACGATCTATGTTTACATGTGCGGAGCGATCTTTCACAGCTGACAGCCATTTCAAGGCCGGCACTTCTTTTTTTAAAGAGCCTCTCTATTCTCTCGGATAGGCCAAAGACTTGGGAAACGTCATAAGGGGCGGGAGGCTGAGCTGTTTCATTGTCTGCGCCTGGTGCTGTGCAGTGGGGAAGCCTTCTTTTCCAGTGTAAATCACTGCACGGGGGGGCGTGGAGCGTAAATTGGAGCGCTGCTCTATGTGTGGCTTTCAAGCCTGCATAGAAGAATCGAAGCCTTTTCAGTACGGGCCATAGGCAGATCACTGGAGTCTCCAGGACAATGGAAACTAGTGATTGGAGAGGACGATCCGAGTAATCATTAAAAACCGATGTTGCAACTCCAATTTAAAAGGGGTTTACTTTGATCCTCTACTAAGGTGAAAGATGTATTCATTTCCTAGTAAATGTGCAAATATATGTGGGGGATTGTAGCTTTAGCATCGGGGACTCTAATATATCCGCTTACCTAGAAACAAGCTCCAATTAAATCTCAGTCTAATTTACTTCTGGGCAGCGATTAGTAGGACACACTATGTGAAATATGCCCCGTTCCTAGACGGAAAAACCAACCGGAGAGCTGTCGCTTTTTAACATACTTTTTCCGTCTGGCAATAAGCTGCTTGCAATATCAATTCAGCTTTGAACGCTCCATATTGTGCAGGGTGCGCTTAAACCCCAACTAAACTCTCTTTGACCAAGTTTTAGCTCTCCAAAAATTGTTCATATTTTCACCGAGTCAAGAATTGTCTGCCTCTCCCTACTTTATTTCATCGATGTTTAAGCTTTACTCATTAGAAGAATTCTTCAAGAAGAAAAGGGTTGGAATTTTGGAATTTTTCCAAAAAGTTTTATAGAGACAGGTTTCTTCCTGTGCTCTCTTCCCCGCCATTATATGAAGACTTCTGGCGTTAGTCATCGTCAATCGTTTTGCACTTCGGGGGTGGGGAGTGGGGGGATGTTTTCTTTATAAACAAAAGTTCAAACCATCTCCCCCAATATCACCCAGGAATCCTTCGAATTTTGACATGCAATTTTTTTAATCCTTACCCACCGCCCTCCCTAACAATGATTTTCCTCTGATTCCGTTTCACACAAAACTCAGGGATCCCGTACTATTCTACACTGTGTGAGCCATCCAAAATACAAAATTCCCGACCCTATAACTCAGGAGCCCGGGGCTTTGTCCGAATCACTTTACTAACTAGCGTGGTACGTGGCGTCTAAGCTCTTATCCTGCTATAACCCCACCCCACTCTCTATTCTGTTACTGGCAAAATATGGTGAAGGCGGGATGGACGGCGGTGGAGGTGATGTCATTTGGTTCACACTGATCTTCCCTGGCCAGAACTTTACACTCGGATTAGCGGGCCCACTCGAAGACGATTAGCAGAACAAAAGGACAATCCTCTCTGATGTCAGATTATCAAAGGGAAGTACAACCTACATAGGATAGGGCCAGACCCGTGGACGAAGTCCAAACCCCTCCTTCGTCAGCATCTACCAGTGGTCTCCTGTTGTGCGAAGGCGGTGATAAAACAGGAGAGCCACAAATAGGGCATGTATTACCAAAGTGTTGGGACTGACACCACTGACCCAACAAAAAAAGAAAGGGCCAAAGCACCTTGCATAGAATATAGCCCCACCTGTAGGGAAAGAAGAAAGTTGCCCTCTAGGACCCGGGGAGAGCAGCAGGCGCTGCACGTAGCGCACGTGTATTCGCTCCCGTATTTTTGGCCCAATCTGCTCCTCCCCAGTACGAAGGGAGAAATCGTCAGTCTTTCGACACAGCCTAGGGACCGCCCCCTTTTTTATACGAAGGGGGGGTTGTCCACCCACTCCTTTTCTGCTCCTGAGCTTCTAGTTCTGCGATAGGAGGTTTGCCAAGGTAGCAACAGCTGGTGAACCCAGGCCTTTTTGGTGCGGCGCCCGTCGGAATTCAGGATTTATAATTTGCACATCTTAAGCGCTTGAGGTTTATGCCAATGCCCAGGGCATGGTAGGGTTCTTCCTTTTTGCCCTCTTGCCATACTCGAGAGTTAATGAGTTATGAAAGATGACAGTAATGCTCCCTTTTAGTGCGTGCTAAAGCTATGCAGCTGATCATCCGGAATAACGACTATAAGCAGGGAATGGTTTTATTCTAGACTGATTAAAAACAGAAAAGGCCCAGGGGTCTAAGAGTGGTACTATACAAAAGTGTGAGCAAAATCCAGTGCACAAATGACAGTGAATCTCATGGTGTCTTAAAGCTGTGATACAGCCTATGCTTGGAGAATGAATCCTGATTTATATGTTTTCCAAAAGTAACACAGCATTAATAATTTCCAGGATGAGATTCCAGCAAATGAGAGTGGCAACTTCTGTATGTCACTAAGAAACTATTTGCAGGAGTATGGTTAAACTATAATTATTTTACATTTTGTGGTAGTGTTTATTTTATTATTATCTCTTTTATTCATTAAACATGAAACTCAGTCAACTGAACATTTAAAAATGTATCACAAATATCACTGGCTATTATTATTATTATTATTATTATTATTATTATTATTATTCACACAGTCAGCCAGATGTTCAGACTGGGTTTGGCATTTTTGTCTACCTATTGGGTCCAAAGATCTGGGATAGGCAAATCTGGATGTTTCACAGTGTTATAGATATCGTCACATGACAGAAGCTGTTCCAAGTAAAGCTGCCTTCTCCAATTGACTGATGGTGAATTTGTCAATGCCAATGGTATTCAAGTGGTGCTCCAGTTATTTTGGGATTGCATCCAAGGCGCCTATTACTATTGGTACTACCCTTGCTTGGCTTTGCCACAGTCGTTCTATTTCTATTTGTAGGTCTTTTTATTATCTTCTCCAATTCTTTCTCTTCTCTTCTGCTGTCTCCAGGCACTGCCCGGAGTTTATGGTTGTTTATTATTATTATTATTATTATTATTATTATTATTATTATTATTTCATTAAACATGAAACTCAGTCAACAACATTTAAAAATATATCACAAATACCAGTGACTGGTGCTAATGGTTGATACGAGTTGCTGCCAGCATCCTAAGTATCCAACCAAGTATATTAAAATATACGATGTTCTGAGTAGTGCATTTTTTTGCAGTTCTGCTGGTGTTATTGCAGGAAGCTGCAATTTCTTGATGTGTTGTGTAAAATTCTTGGACATGGTACCAACTATGTAGTTTCGATGGCCAGGTCGTGATATTTTGTGATTTTTTTCCAGTTCTTTTTCTTCGACTCTGGCATCTCCAGGTACAGCGAAATCAGTAAATTGTACACTTTGACCCTCAACAACCGTAATATCTGCTGTGTTGTGTTCCAAATGGTGATCCATCTGTTGTTGTTATTATTAATTTCTATAGACACCAATTCAATCAAGACTCTGGGCAACTTAACAATTCTAAAATTATAAAACAATTAATAATAAAGCATTTAAAAAACAATAAAAACATTCAAAATATACATAGCAACGGAGATGTGGCCAGTTAACAGTAAAGCTGAGAAATGGGGTCCTTATCACAGTCTTGGGAATGCAACCAGATTTTTAAAGCCTCACAAAAGGCTGACAGGATTTGGGCCATTCTAATCTCTGAGGGGAGGATATTCCACAGAGCAGGGGCTACTGCAGAAAGGGCCCATCTTTTAATTTCTGCCAGCTGACACTCTTTGGCTGACAGAATTTGCAGCATGCCCAATCTGCTAGATCAAATTGAATGGATAGAGATGCTTAGAAAAAGGCAGTCCCTCAGGTAACCTGGTCCCAAGCCATTGAAGACTTATGTAGCACCTTGAATTAGAATTGGAATTACGGGTTACGTATCGGTAACCAGTACAATTCACACCACAGGGCACTGGGACCATCAGTCTCCTACTCCAGTCCAGGCCCTTGAACTACTTCTGCGATGCAGAACTTTGTTGGTCCCACTAGATGGTGCTGTACAAGGACATTGTTTCATTATACAGTTAAAAGTTAGAACATGAAATGGAAAAGCCAGAAACAGAATAGAGCTAGAAGGGACCTTGGAGGTCTTCTAGTCCAGCCCCCTGCTCAAGCAGGTTATCCTACCATTTTAGGCAATTGTCCCAGCTTTTCTTAAAAACCTCCAGAGTTGGAGCACCCACAACATCTGAAGGCAAAGCTGTTCCACTGGTTAATTGTCCTTGCTGTTAGGAAGTTTCTCCTTAATTCCAGGTTGTTTCTCTCCTTGATTAGTTTCCATCCATTGTTTCTTGTCTTGCCTTCTGGTGCTTTGAACAACATAAAATTAATTCCCATTATTCACTTGGAACATCTTTCAGCCTATCAGTGTGTCAATAGACCAGCAAAGGGAACAAGGTTTATATTCAATAATGGTACATGACATTAAAATAAGCTAAAAGTCTTACTGGGATTATTGTTTTTATTGTTGTATAATTGTTTTTTTTTATTTTTTATAAGCCAGCCAAAATGACTAATTTTCAAAATAAAATAAAAGTATGTCACTAATGTGGAAATGATCAAAGTAAGTTTAGAGACAGGATGAACCTTACACTTCAAGATTTTATTCATTCATTCATTTACACATACGAACTGCTGCTGCTGCAGCAAGGGTCATATCTAAAATGTGATAAGTCACTCATAGATGGACTTTTCCCTTGTTTTAGCAACACTTGGATTTCTACTGGCTATCAATAATATATTACCCTTGAAAAATGTAACATGGATTTTCAGTGTCTACACATATGCAGTCATACATTATTTGTATTTTTGTTCTATTTTCTCCTCTAATCATTTTTTCCTTTAAAGTAACCTCTTCTTTATTCCTTTTTAGGATTAATAGGTTACTATTTTGGAAGATTTTAAAAGTGTGAAATGATTTTTCTGGTGATATGACCCAAATAATTTTCTATTATCTTTGTAATTTTCACAAAATGCTTATTCTGCTTGGACAATAAAATATAAATATATTAAATGTTCTTGATATCTTCCATACTTCTATATAAACCTGTATTAATTCCTCATATAAATTACCTGCTGTTGATTTGATAATGATGGGGAAAAGTTATTTTGTTTTTAGGGGGTTTGGGCCAGCAATCTGCCAAATAGACTAAGCTTTGTGACCAACTACTCTAATGCCTTGAAATGTAGCTTTGTCTGCTAAAATTGGCAAGGGAAGATAATGATTACCTGCTAATATTTATTAATATTAAAGTCAGAAGTATAGGATCTGGTTGAGAACTTGATAGCCTTACATCAGTAATAGAAGGCTTTACTGAATCCAAATGAAAAATGTATTAAATCATCAGGTTTTGAAGAAGAGGTTGCTTTGGCGTGGCTGCAGAAATTTGGGAGTAGATATTTGCGCTGTATGAGTATTGGGAAGGGAATTCTTTTTCTGTGCAGTTTTTCATTACCATTCACTTAAGTCCTGCCTGAAAATATTATATACAATTTCACTTGAACTTGAGGAATTAATTTATTTCCTAAACCATTTAAATAGAGGGGGAAACAAGGTCAAAGTAAATATTTAATGGCCTGAAGCCACATTGTAATGTTTTCTATTCACTTTTGTTGAATATAAACAACATTTGGTGGATGAAATGAGCAATGAGGTATATAGTCTCTGGATATTTGATGCTCATCTATATCAGATGTATAAAGTGGCAGGGGATCAGAGGAGAGTGATAGACCCTAGATACCGACTGATTTCACAATACACACCAAACTACAAACACTCTAACCATAATTGAGCCTGGTGTATTAAGTGATTTCAGTCTAGGTCAGTAGTTCATTGTTAAGTATATCATACAAATGCAGTAAAAATTAACTATTAATAAACATACAGTGGAAATAACATGTACAGGATACGCAGGAACTTAAGTCAATTTTGCTGTGCTATTGTAATTGGTGGCAATATCTGTACCAAATGAAAATATTAAAGTAATGAACACAGATCAGCCTATATTGGACACAAATTTATAAAATGTGTAACTTTCAAAGCATTAGTACGATTAACCATAAGTCATGACAAAAGGTAATTCTAAATGAAGAGAAAGATTAAACTCTTAACAAAAGGAATACAGGGATACAAAATTATTCTGTTAAGGGTTTTGTCTTCTGCTTTTCTAAAAATGTCTTATGTCCATGGAGACTAACATAAAACAAGTCTCTAAACAACTAATGTCTAGTAAAATTCAAACAAAATCCAGAACACAATAAAGTCAAGCCATCTATATCTCATTTATTGTACTTCTTTAGTGGTTTGTTATGAGCATACCACAGTGCTTTGAATATTTTGGCCTTACTTTTTGTTGTTGTGGTTACCTCTACAAGCTCTAGCAAAGAGAACTGTATCTTCTATATTCCACTATATCCCACTATATCCTCTTTTTTATATAGCCTGTAGCTATTTAGAAGCCAAGAAAACATGTCCTGTCCCCAGGTGAATCTACTTTCATCAGGTCAGTAGTGAATTATACTTATTTTGTTGTTTATATGTGTGTTTATTATTGTAGCAGAGTTTATTGCTTTAGTGAAATATTTAAATCCATTAATTTGCAAATAAGGGTGAGCTAAATAAAACTATTGCACTTGAACTGGTATGATTGTATTTTGGAGTTTTAAATAATAGCATTGACTTTATGTCTGCTGAATTCTCAAGAAAAAATAAGATGTTACCATTGGACAGGAAGATCTTGTGGCATAGGGAACAATAAGATGTTGAATAAGCTTTGCAGTCTTTCATTCATTTTATAATCCTTTATCCTGCAGTGGAGAAAATCATTTCTCTACTATTGGGAAAGTAAAGTTCACCTATTTCTGGAATTTGCTTCCATATGTGGAATGGGAGAAATGCAATTTTATCCTTCAAGCAGCAAATATTTATTTTTACAAATAAGTCAGGGTGGCAAACATACCTAATATTCCTTTATCTTCCTATTTTCCCTACAATAACAATCCTGTGAAGTAGGTTGGGCTGAGAGAGAGTCTGGCCCAAAGTCACTCAGTCACATTTCATGCCTGTATTCAATAAAGGGTGGAATTTTAACGTTTCTGGCAATATTCTATCAAAGCGAATACAGTACTTGAGCTTATATGGAAAGTTAATTTTAACTCTCTTTCTGGCCTAAGGGCTATACACAGGAATGTTCACTTTAATGCTTGATAAGTATCCTATTTCATGAAAGCAAATATCAGTAGTCCTGTACCAAAAAACTTGAAATATGCTGTGGTGAGCAGAACTGTTTTTGTGCCCCAAACTCTCCCATAAACTCCAAACTTGTCTTTAGATGGATCTGACTGTGGTAATAACTGCTGCAGTATTGTACCACCTTAATGTATAAGCCAGCTGGATAGAAATCTCTTCATGCAGCGAATATCTGCCAGAAGTATTTAGTGGCTCAGAAATGTAAAGAAGAACATTCACTGCAAGATTAAAGGAGAATAATCCAGAGCTGCATATAATAAACACTTATGCAAGACCTTAAAAGCATTTGCATTTTTAAATATCTTCTGATTTAAGTACTTAACAGAGCAGCATATACTTAAAATGGGTGGCTTCATGGACTGTAATTAAATTATATTTTTAAAATTAATGGTATGTATATAAAAGTAAAAATATAAACAGCTTTTAAAGACAGTGTGCTCCAAGAGAAGTGGTAGAATGGTAGATGATTTATCATATATTAACATGGACT
Organism: Naja naja; assembly: GCA_009733165.1. Lineage (NCBI taxonomy): Eukaryota > Metazoa > Chordata > Lepidosauria > Squamata > Elapidae > Naja > Naja naja. The sequence goes on from CM019150.1 coordinate 39,186,494, forward strand.
TGCCACCAATGTAATAGGATAATAATTTCATTAGCAGGTATTCTCCATCTCACTTATTTAAAATAAAATTACATAGTGAAAGAATAAAGTTCATCTCTTTTGGAAAGGTAGCAGAAGAATTGGTGCAAAATTCATTGAAGAGATCAAGTCTTAGTTAAGTCTGGAATTTATCTAATAAAATTCATTGGGAAAATAAAGTTAATTGCTAGTATTTTTTTCCTTGCTGAATTAATGTGTATCAGTAAACAACTCTGTTTTTGATTTGATTTTAGCATGATGTAGCAATCCAGTTATTCTGGTTTGTAATAATGCATGATATAAATCTGATACTTACATATTATGACATTTCTCAAACCAGCATTGAATAAGTAATACTAACACTGAACTGTACTCTGTTATTCTCCCCTGAGAAGGTGAAATATGTTATAGCATACTTCAGCCTAGTACTTCCAGATGATTTAGTTCAAGTTGCTTGATAGTGAGATGGCAACATACAAATTTAACAACAAACCCCAACAAATTTAAGATGCATGAACTTCAACTCCGAGAATTCCCAGCCACATCTTAATGTTGCTGAAGTTGAAGAACATTTATTTAGATTGGGGTGTCAAACTCGCAGCCCACAGGCCAGATGCATCACATGCTGGCCACACCCACCCATTTTGGTGAAGGGGGGGAAGTCACGATACATCACGTGACGAAAATGTAACACCATGAGTTTGACACCCCTGATTTAGATCATCACTCCAAGTCAGACTAACCAAAGGTAGGGTTGACTATAACATGGGGAAATAGAACTACAGCACATAATGAAGAACCAGATTGGAGACAACTGTTCACTGAATCCATTCTGTTCAGTGCTTCCCCTGAAACCTTTGTAAATTAGCAGTTGACCTATTTTCAAAAGTATTATAAGTGTTTTAGTTGGTTTGTTTTTGCCAAGAACAACTTGTGACTGGAAAGTGACATATTTAAAATAAAGCGCTCTCTGCTCTGGGCAATGACAAAGAAAATTGTTAATGCAGATGGCATTTTTTTCCACACTATCAATCATTGCTAGGTGAAATGTAGGACAAATGTGCACCAATCACCATGAGTATTTGCCTGAACGCAAAAGTGAAATTAAATTTGGGTTATTTCTAATCCTGCTTATTACTTAATCTATGCTTTTTTTAAAATGACAAGACTAGCTCAACAAAACAATAATGGCCAGATTCACTAGACACTAGACATCACATGAAATATCTACCAGTGACAGGAACTTGCAGTTTGTCTAACCAGATTGTCTTTTACAGGCAGACTTCCCTTCCCCCAACTACACTTCAAAGGAAGACCCATCCATTAAAAACAGTGCACAACTTAAACCCAAAGGGCTAATCCCTTTTAAGCACCCCTTTGCAAAATATACTAATTTACAGTTGACATTCATCAGAGCTCAGCAGGAAATTAGATGGAGAACAGCATGAAAATAGCATATACAAAAAGAATAATAATCAGGTTTAACAGGTTTCTGCAGGATACTATTTTAATGTGGGTGGAGTGAGAATTTGCTATGTCTAAAGACAAGATTTCATAGTTAAGTATGGTTAACATGCTACAATAAGCACATTACTGTAAATCCATTAAGATGAGGGTAATATGTCAGTAAATGCAAACTAAAAAAAATATTTCCACCCATTGTAAATTTGTCTTTCACAAAAGTTCTATTTCACTGTGTAGGCTAGACTTTTATTCTTGAAGTCTTCCAAAGGTTGAGCATAACTCCTGGTGACTTTGTCTTTACAAGAATAGATGTTTTTGCTACAGGTAGTCCTTAACCTATGACAATTGTGCCCAAAATTTCTGTTGCTAAGCAAGACAGCTGTTAAATGAGTTTTGTTCCATGTTACGATCTTTCTGGCCACAGTTGTTAAGTGAATCACTGAAGTTAAGTTAGTAACAGGATTAAGTGAATGTGGCTTCCCCAGACTTTGCTACTCAGGTTGCAAAAGATGATCACTTGACTCCTGGACATTGCAACTGTCATAAATATGAACCAGTTGTCAAAGTGTCTGAATTTTGATCACGTGATCATGGGGATGCTGCACTGGTTGTGTGAAAACAGCCGTGTCACTATTTTCAGTGGCATTGTAACTTCAAATGGTCACTAAATGAAGTTGTAAATTGAGGATAATCTGTATAGTCTCCTTCCAGTTTTTAATAATCTTCTAGTGTGCTTCATAGTTAAAAGATATCTTGGTGCATTGCCATCCAAGTACTCCGTTCAGTTTTTTTGAGAACAGTCAAGACCAACTAGTAACAGCTGTCTTCTGTGACCAGGTTAATAAAGAGGGTGTCAATTGAGTTTGGGGATAAGATTAATTCTAAATTATTTGAATTCAGATCCTCATGATGTGGATACCAGCTACATTATAAAACATTAAAAATGAACTGTTACAGAATCCTCAATCCATTAAACTACCCTTTGATTGGATCCCTTTTAGAGCTATTGGTAATGTAATAGTATGGAAATAATGTGAATAGTTAATGTAACCTAGGCTGATAGAATCTTTTCTGGAGCTTAGAGGTTGGCAGGGTACCCGTCACCCATTTGCCTCACATAACTGGCAGCATAACTGATCTTGTGCTTTATGGCAAACTTGTTGTGAATATACTTCTCCTCCCAGCAACCATTTGCTGAGTATCCAGTTGAAAGCTCTCCACATTTCTTGTGTACCCATTAGCTGAAAGTATTTCCTGTCTGCCTAAACTGGCAATATCTGACTGACATCATGGACATCCTACAAACCACCTGCAATTCAGAGATGCATTGATATTCCCAGGCCTTAACACGCTACTTTATATTTTCAAATGCTGGAACAAGAAATCTAAGTGGGCTCATCCCAGGAAATGATTGGTCCATCACTGATCAATTTTTCTATCATTCCACCTCATTAAAATTAAATATCAACTCAAAAAAATGCCCCATCTATGATTCAAAGGCTGCAACTACATCCAAATTCTCTTAGAGAATGTCATGAAACTGAGTAAGATATGTGAAATGGAGCTTATGTCAAGCAGGGTTATAGACCAGATTTTTGCTGGCTCTTGATATATGGGAAAAAAGTATTGTGCATTTTTGGATTAGAGAAAGTCTGGAAATATACATTTGAAATATATAACTTTTGATGTGAGTAGTTGTTGGCTTTTTGCTAACTGCAGTTAACAGCACTGTATGATGAAAAAATGAGAATGTTTCAGTTGCATAGATGTTAAATGCATGTGAAACTTATAAAGATATGTATAAAGTATACTTGTGACATTCTTTTAAGAATATTTGTTTTATTAATTTGCAAGCAGTATTTTATTGAAATAGTAAAAAAAGATGTTTTCCAGTTAAAAAAATAGAAAATTTTTACTATATGCAAATACTCAGTGAAAATGTCTGTGTTTAAGAATATGCTATAATGAGACCACTCCATATTGATATGCAAGATCATTTTATTTGTATCCCAGCTAAACATTTAATGCTTGGATCAACAACTGATAATTTCTTTGGTTATAAGAATTTATTCCAAGTACTTTATTATGGAATGCTAAATGTTTACATGAGATGTAAAGATGCATTTTCGTGATAACACAGGCGAAGTAGCAAATGGCAACAGCCTCACAATATTTAAAGAGTTTTAATACTCTTCACCTTCATCTTCACCATCCAAGGAGTCAGTGCCCACTTCTTCATAATCTTTTTCAAGTGCAGCCAAATCTTCTCGGGCCTCAGAAAATTCTCCTTCCTCCATTCCTTCTCCTACGTACCAGTGGACAAAAGCCCGCTTGGCATACATCAAATCAAACTTGTGATCCAGGCGGGCCCAAGCTTCTGCAATGGCTGTGGTATTGCTGAGCATGCAAACTGCACGTTGGACTTTAGCCAAGTCACCACCAGGAACTACTGTTGGGGGCTGATAATTAATACCCACCTATAAAGTTATAGAAATAGACATTGTCAGGATGTTGTACATCCAAGTAGTAACATTTCTACATTTGCATATCAGAATGTGCTGCATTTACAGAGAACAGAAATCCTATAAAGATTGTTCTATGCCTATTTTAAGCACAACTGGATCTGTATAATGTATTAAATTATTGCCTTTTTCATAGAAAAAATGAAATAAAGCAAAACTCTTAATTATTTGCATGTCAGGAAATATCCCAACATTATCCCCAAAAGCAATTCTGCCATTAAAGAAATGTTCAATTTGCATAATCCTGCATGTAGTTTCTATATATCTATGGTAGCATCTTAATTATCAGAACTATGAGAAAAATCCTTCAGCTGCTATATACTCTTAATTATAATCTTAATTGCACTATAAATCATGATGCTGTTTATACCATTTCAAAGTTGCATGTTTCTACTACATTTATTCAGAAATCTACACATTTAGACAATATGCCATTTACAATACATATCAGTAATACTTACCTTAAAACCAGTAGGGCACCAATCAACAAATTGAATGGTACGCTTTGTCTTGATAGCAGCAATGGCAGCATTGACATCCTTGGGGACAACATCTCCACGGTACAACATACAACAAGCCATGTACTTGCCATGGCGAGGATCACACTTCACCATCTGATTGGATGGCTCAAAACAAGCATTGGTGATCTCAGAGACAGAGAGTTGCTCATGATAGGCTTTCTCTGCTGAAATAATAGGGGAATATGTGACTAGGGGAAAATGAATTCTGGGATAAGGCACCAGGTTTGTCTGGAATTCTGTCAGATCCACATTTAAGGCACCATCAAATCTGAGAGAGGCAGTGATGGATGAAACAATCTGACCAATGAGGCGGTTGAGATTGGTGTATGTTGGGCGCTCAATGTCTAGATTCCTTCGACAAATATCATAGATGGCTTCATTGTCAACCATGAAGGCACAATCAGAATGTTCAAGAGTAGTATGCGTAGTTAATATGGAATTATATGGCTCAACAACAGCAGTTGAAACTTGAGGAGCTGGGTATATGGCAAATTCGAGTTTTGATTTTTTTCCATAGTCAACTGAAAGGCGTTCCATCAGCAGAGAAGTAAAACCTGAACCAGTGCCTCCTCCAAAACTGTGGAAGATCAGGAACCCTTGCAAACCGGTACACTGGTCTGCCTGAAAGAAGAATATGAATATTACATTACAACACAACTATAAGTTTGCCCTTTTCTTTTTTATATCCTATAATAAAGTAGCAAGAATTTCCTTGCCAAGAAAATTTATTCTGATCTGTAAGGAAAATTCAGGAAGGAAGGGATTTTATCCAGCACTGATTCCTCAGTAAGATCTTTCTATATAACTATATTCTCAAAGATCCATCTCATCCTGGACACCCTTATTTTTGAACTATCATCTGGCAGACGGTACAGAATAATAAAAACAAGCACAAATAGGCTGAAAAACAGCTTCTATTCCAGGGCAGAAGCTCTTTTGAATTCTACTGTATAGTGAGTGCAATGTTGGTGGTTTTCAGTTCAATGTGTGGAGTGTGAAGGATGTGTGTTTGTGTTTATTTTTATGGTCATGATATGCACTGAAGATGGTGTTCGATTTTGTTGTACGAGGTGCAATGACAATAAAGTAAATAAACTAAACCAGTAACTACAATATTTTTGTCCAAACCCCTTACTCTAAGTGGAAAATCTGCAACCATAGAGCCCTTGGATTAATCTCAAAGGTTCTTGCAAGTTGTCAGTTTAGACCACTGGCATCACTGGTTTGACCTTTGTCCCCAGGAAGGGAAAGAGAGAAGATAATATCAGAAGAGAATGAAGGGGAAATCAAGAAGAAAAAATGAACAGAAAAATGAGTAGTCCCAATGACGTTTGGCTCTAGGATTGCTCTAACTGATTTGTATTGAAGGAATCAATATCAGTAGGAAAAGTGTTGTCCGTGAGTACCTCAAATGACAAAAGGGGTCCTTGCTCATTTCTCCCCCTGGGTGTTTTACTCTGTACTCTGTCCATTGGCTGGATAATGGTGCCCCCAAAACACAGCCCACAAACATGCTCAGAGGTCATTGCCATTTTCACCTGGTAAGTTCCCCTTGATTGTCATGGCCAGGTTGTTGCAAGATCAGGATTATATTGATATGACAACTGCATCCTGGAGCCCAGGCTTTCTCCCTCCCAGGAAGAGAGAGTTTGTGAAGGAACAGTAGCTTTGCCACCCAATCAATTACTACTTGCCTAGCCATGTAGGTGTAACTATTAGTGGGCAGAGAAGCCTCCAGAAATGCCTGGGATAAGCACTTTTCCATATCACATGTTATCTTCTTCATTTCAGGCAATGGCATTTTTCTTAATGTTGGGGGGGAAAACATATTGCACCCCCCCAGGCCAATAAGCTAATCTATCTACGGCACTTACAGAGGTGGGCTGCACATACTTTAACAACCAGTTCACTGAAAATGTGAGCGCTCGCTCATGGCTGCAAAAACAAGGAAATTTCCTGCACATGGCAACCAGGGTGAGTAGATCGGGTGAGGCCCAGAAAGCAGCTGGGCTGCAAGGGTGGGATGTGCAAGCAAAAAGGTAAGATACATAGGATGGGATAGCACCTGGGTGTGCCCAGCCCACCACTGCACTTACAAGTTGTGTTTTAGATTTGATTTATGCTCATGCTAAATCTCAGTGTATGCTTGACAGGTTTAAAACATGAAGACATACCAGCTTCCTAATCCGCTCCAATACAAGGTCAATTATTTCTTTTCCCACAGTGTAGTGACCTCTTGCATAATTGTTAGCAGCATCTTCCTTGCCAGAAATCAATTGTTCAGGATGGAAGAGCTGCTTATACATCCCATTCCGCACTTCATCTGCAATAGAATACTTACATTATTCTATAGTGAAAATCTAGAATATAATTTATTGTTCACATTCTACTTCCTCATTGTCGCAGAATATCACTGTTTAAACCATAACCTCTCAATACCTAAGATTATAATACCTAAAATTATAAAAATAAGAAATGATAAGGTATTAGAAATGATATCCTGCAGAGGTTTGAAGACTGAAAAAAACACTTTTTAGAATGGTTTTATTTTACCTTCCAAGCAATTTCCAGTTTTCTGTAAATAATCCATTTTATATTCACAAAATCACTACAGGTTTTAGGTTTGATAAGGAAATACAGATTATATATTTCAACCATTTATAATATTTTTATAATGGTTTCTGGCTTTCAAATTTTTATTGTGAAAGATGAAACTTTAAAAAATTATGTAATTTTAAGACTCTCTTGAAGATGATTGAATTTGTTTGCTACTTGGGATTTCTTCTCTGGGAAATAGATGGGAGATAAACTTATTGAAAGAGCATATAAATATTCTTATTACTTAGTTACAGATTTTAATCTATATTTTAACTGGACACTTAATAGCAACATGATTCATTGTACCAAGTACTCCAAAAGCTACAAACTAATCTTGAGAATACACAGCAGCATAGGGCAAAGGGAAACACTATCTGATTTTTCAAGAGTTATGAAATATCAAAGTCTAAATAAAACAAAGCATTGAGTTATACATTTGGAAATAAATGCTATGCTTTAATCCAACTATACAGTAGGAGTAACACACTTTTATAAATTTTCTTATAAAGTCCAGAAGGCAACATATAAAACAGAAGGTTTTTACATCTTAACATCTTTCTGTTAAACCATTTCCACCTCTTCCTTTTACTACAGCCATGTAAGCCATATTTACCTATGACTGCTGGTTCCAAATCCACAAATACAGCACGAGGAACATGCTTTCCTGCCCCCGTCTCGCTGAAGAAGGTGTTGAATGAGTCATCTCCACCACCAATTGTTTTGTCGCTTGGCATTGTGCCATTAGGCTGAATGCCATGTTCCAAGCAGTACAACTCCCAACATGCATTGCCAATTTGCACACCGGCTTGGCCAACATGGATTGAGATGCATTCACGCTATGGAGAGAGACAGACAGGAAATTAGTAATGTTTCCTCTTTCTTCTTTACCATAAACTAAAAGGCAAGTGCCAGCTAATTCACCAAAAGGAAAATAGGTGACTGCCAGCTTCTTTTGAATTTAAGGGATAATTATCTTTTAAGGAGTTATCAATTGCTTGAAACTTTACATCAGTACTAGAATAAGACTCCACTATTTACTTCATATTATATAAAAACATATTTCACTTTCATTCTATAAAATAGCCCTTAATTGTTTTGAAACAGTTGGTTATTAAATATAGGAATTCCCATCCCAGAATTTCTGGCCAGCATTGTGAAAGCTTCAGGATGGGAAAAGTTATAATACAAGTAGTTCTTGACATATGAGCCTAATTGAAGATGGAATTACAGTTGTGGCAGTCATAAATCGGTGACCAATTTTACAACCTTGTTTTCAGTGATTGTTAAGTGAACACCAGGGTCATGAAGTGAAACAGTTTTCTGGTTTTTGCCAGAAACTAGCAAAAAAAAAAAAAACCCTACAAAAATCATGGTCATGCGAGCATGGGATGTGGCAGATGATCATAAATGTGAGCCAGCTGCAAAGACCACAAAATGTAATAATGTGACCATGCAGAGGTTTTGTGGGGGGTTTCTTTTGGGGGGGAAGCCATCAGAATTTTAAAAATGGGTTATAAGTAGCTCTGATGAAGTTCATCATAACTTCTAATTAAACAAAGTGTACTGTAAGTGTAGCTAGGTTTTATGACCTGGGCATCACAAATAATCAGACCAGGTGAGAAGTATCTGCAGGATCCTATGTTTTTAGCAAAATGATAAAAACAGCAATATGCTGCAAGTTTCACCCCCTTTATGTATGTCAGACAGGACAACCTATGTTCTTTTCCTCATTTCCTACACCCAGTGCCTCTGGTCAAAGAAAATCTATACTTTATAAAGATAAAAATGTAAAGCCATTTACTCCCTCAAGTCATGGGGAAAAACTATTTCCACTATGTGTAGAGGCCTTGAACAGATACTCAGGAGTGCCAGGTGAGTCCAAAGATACCTCTTTATGCCTACTATGTCTGCCCATCCCTCTTCTTATAGTCATATAATATTTGTGCAGAGGGAAAAAAGCAGGTAGTTTGAATCCTGTGAGGCAGATTTACTAATTTGATTTTCTGGTAAATGGCTGCTATTGTTGGAGCCAAACAGTTGGTGAAAAAATAGCTCCTAATATTGACAGTTGTTTGGCAGAAGGTCTTCAAAATTCCAAGGGTGCCTATAATCCAAAAAGAGGAATAGAGCAGCAAAAGTTGCACCCATCTATCTAGTAGTGCACCAGCATGTTAAGCACTTCCTGGTCATCAGTTTTTGACTGCATCTATGTCTAGAGGACTATAAAACTGGAATAATTTGTGGCTGTGCATAGGAACCTTCCTTAATCATCAGTTCATTCTTTGCATAATTGTCATTAAAGGCCAGAGCTTAAATATTGAAGATATAAATCCATTTTAATTATGTGCAGAAATGCCTGATAGAGGAGAATTTTGATTTTAGTTGATTGTTCTACATGTTTAGGCTTAGGATTCTAAGTTAGGATTTGTCTTACTTTTTCACCAGACTGCAATATGAAGTTATACTTGGTTAAATCAATGTATAAAAAAAGAGTAATGGTTACAATCTAACAAAAATATTTTGGAATAATTGTAAGAATTAAGAATCTGAACTACAATTTTGGAAGAAATGAAACAATTAGAATAAAAGGATAAACTACTTAAGCAACATGAACTTTGAGCCACATTGCATTGTGAAAATCAGTTTTACGAGATTTTGTCATAAGAGTGTTGAAATATCAGAAGAGAAAAAACAGAGGCAGCCATCTTATTTAGAACTTTTCCACCATTTTATGTCAATGCACAAAGTTGCATTGTACAAAGTTGAAGTACGAAACTCAAACGGCCAGAAATGTTCCAATCGGTTACAACTTTACACAGAGAGGCCCAAAGCCCACAGAAAGATAATGGCTGGTGAACAGTCATTAAAACTCGCGGAACTTAAAAGAGCCGGGCATGAGGGTGGCGGATCAAAGTTTCTTTCGCATCCCTCCAGCCCCCCTTTTTTTCAGACAAAGAGAAGGTTTTCCTGTGATTGTCCGCCCGGGTCTTGGCTTCTTAATTTCTTCTCGACTTCAGGACATACGCGCAGCCCTTGACCACATACATCTCAAAAGCTTAATGAAAGAGCCTCACCCGAGGAAACTCCGAGTAAAGCGTAACTCGATCCCACCAAACCCCGCACTCTTAAGTGGTGGCGGCAGCGCTACTTCGCTGCCTTCTCTCGGAAAACCTGGGCCATAGATATCGGGAAAGAAGCATTAGCGGAAAACGAGCGTGCTTCTTGGCAGGAAAAGGCACCATCTTTGGGGAAAAGACGTAGGCTCTCAGGCAGACGACCTCTGCTTCCGGAAAGCCCTTTCCTTCACTCGGACCTCTTCGCTACGCAGCCCCAGTCCGCTTTTTCGGAGCAAACGCTGTTCTGGCTGTCCAGAGGGACCCAAGTTCAGGACGTGGCTTCATTCGCTAGGGATCTGGACACGTGAATTACGAGGCCTAGAACGTGGAGTACTCAGGTCGTCTTTATTTTAAAGAAAAACTTTTGGTAAAGGGGTCCTTTATCAATTACATAACACCCCACCTGTGGCCGTACGGAAGCTTTATTAACCAAGTCCCTGGAAAAGGCACAAAACGAGCCCAGAGCAAAAAAAAAAAAAGCCAAGCGGCTCTTACCATTTCTCCGGCAGCTTAAGGTTTTCCGAAGTTATCGGTGCTCTGGCGACAACAGACGCGCTACGGGTCTGAGCAGCACCGCGAAAACAGCTGCTTCACTCTCCGGGCCGCCTTTATATAGAGACCCCAAACGAGCGCTTTTCTCCTTGCAGCGCATTGGGTAGCTCCGCCGTCTCCTCACGCCTCCCCTAGCGCGCTATTGAGTGGGAACCGCAAGTAGGGAAGCAGCCTTCTCTTCGTCATTGGGTAGCAACTATGAATTTATCTATTTGCGGGCGGCCATAGGCCAATTCGTAATGGGGCAAAGTTAAGAAAACAGTTCCCGCCAAACGCAAGCGGCCGAGGTCGTCTCTCTTTCTTCCCGCGTCAAATCAGATCGCATTCCTCCGGGCCAAGTTCGGATATGCCCACACTTGTCTGGAAATGCCAGACGCAAATGCTCCCTGTGGCCGGGGTTAAGTGGTTTGCTTCTTTCGGAACTCGCAGAGAGGCGGTGGCCTTTCGGGTCGTCCTCACGAAAAGTATTTCGTGAAGCTGTTGGGTTGGATGAAAAATGCAGAGAGCCGAAGTGGGGAAAAATCCGGAAGCCTCAATGAAACTAAGTTCTCCATTATTTGGGGGGTGGGAGCATGGAAGGAGATAGGGGCCTCCTGGTGGGTTTAGGGACTAGGAAGAGCCGGAAGTCAGATTCTGGTTTAGAGGAAAATTGTAGTTTTCAGGAAGACTGTCTCAGTGGCTCTTTTGGAGCACTCCTGGGATATCATGAACATTTAGCTTGTAATATAATCCTTTAAAATAGCATGTGTCACATTTCAGTGTCTTTGCTGATGCTAAATTTAAATAATATAGCTTTTGTTTAAACAGCAAATTTATCAAATTTAAGGGGATTTCTAAAAATGAGGAATCTAGTGACTTCTTTTCCAACTACCATATTATTAAAAGCATCCATTTATGAGAGTGGCACAAATGTTTGTAAAGACTAAAATATTTGGAAAAGATTTTGGGTCTGAAAAGGTATTATTAGACTCCTGATTTATTTTCTTTTGCCATTGTAGATTAACATGGAGGACTGCTGAATATACCTCTACATTGGCTAGATCAGGAGTGTCAAACTTGCATCATCATGGTGGTGTCACATGATATATCGCAACTTTCCCCCCCCTTTGCTAAACCGGGAGTGGGCATGGCCAGCACATGAAGCATCCGGCCTGCGGGCCACTTTTTGATAGCCCTGGGCTACATAAATACTCTAAAAGACTTCATTTCTATTACTTTGGCTGATTTCAAAAAGTTAAGCAGAACCAAGGCCAGTTAGGGATCAGTTAAATCCCAGGTCTAGACTGGGAAATCGAAATATTCTGGAAGAAGACAATGGCAAGCTTCCCAAGAAAAATACATTACATCTCCAAAAATAAAGCCCAACTTGAAAATGATTAGTCTTTAGGATGGAACAATAGAAACATGTTTGATGGGACTTCAGATAATGTCTAATTTTAGTTACCAGTTCTCCATTCCTCATAAGATTAAACATTTGATTCTGAGTTCAGATGGAATAGCTTTTGGTAATATTTAACTGTCAGATTGTTTCTGTAGTCAATAACATTTAAATTGTAAAATAGCCTTTCCTGCCTGATTCCCTCCTCATTCTTAGAACTGTAATTGCCCACAAACATAGCTCTACTAGTAAGGGATCGTTGATTTATTAATTAGTCCAATCACATTGTAACAACATCTATATTAGCTCATAGCATTGATTGTATTTTTCTATATTCTTTTGAATTTAACATTAGCATTAGATCCTCTTATGCTATGTAGCATATCAGGCAGCAAGCGATCTGCAGTATTTTGGGGTGCATACTTCACTATCTTCCCATCTGATGTTTAAAGTCTTTAAGTCATCAATTGACATTCTTGGCCATGTAGTTTGAGGGTGTCCTCTTGGTCATTTGGCATCGGGGGTGGGGTTCAACTCATTGCCACCTTGGGAATTTGTTATCCATACAGAGTATATGATCTGCAAGTGTCAAGCGCTGGGGAAATCAATTCAGGCAGTTCAAAAGATTGCAAGTTTAAGCTCTCTACAAGAATTTGACCAACTAACAGTCAAGGGAAATGAGTGGGAGATAAGAAAGGCATTCAAGATGGGCTGGACTTCTTTTGCAGGACGCAGGGACTTGTGACTTATGATGCATTTGATCCCTCCCTCCGGCTTAGCCTGGTCATCTACAGCAAGTCAGAGTCTTCTGCCTGCAACAGTGTTACATAATTTGCAGGAAAAACTCTGTTACTTCTTTGTTTCAAAGCACTTCTTTGTTAATAACATGGTCAAAATAGCAAATCTTTTAGGATTCAGCAAAGCATCTTTGTTGGAAGACATAGTGTCTTGTTAATACTTGCTAATGCCTTCCAGGCCCCACTGGCATAAATGGCTATCAGGATTACTATAGAAGTGAGCAAACAATTTAAGTTTCAGTGATACAGATGATGAGGACCAGATTTTATTCATCCTCTGAAAAACACCTGTTGCTTTTCCAGTGTGGAACTTGATGTCCGTCTACATCTCCATTTCGCATGATTATACCACCCAAATAGGCAAAGTTTTCTACACTCTCAAGTTGCTGTGATCCAAATATGATTCCTTGTATCTGTGCAGTGGAGCTCACATACGTGATCTTTGATTTCTCTGCACTTATCCTGAAGTCAATTCTGATTGCTTCTTCATCTAAGGCAGTTGTTATTCATAATTATGTCTTGCCTTCCTCAAGTATGGCAATATCATATTTTGAGTTGCTACAACTATGTATAGGTTATATTTATATATATTTTTAATTTTTAGTAGATATAAAAAGGGTCATGTGTGCTTTGGAAAAAAAACGATGTGGCAGCTTGAAGAAATACATTAACATTAATGAAGTGACAATAGCAGCATTTTTCAGCTCAGGCAGAAACTGGAAAAATGCAGGCTGTGCTGAATGAATAGCATTAGCATCCTCTGAGGACCTCATGACAGCCACTTCCACAGCCTCTGTCTTGGGTATGCATCCCCCTCTTTTTCAGTTTATGTAAAAAAGAAACAAAATGCTATAGTCAGTGAGATACGTTAGATCAGGGGTCACCAACCTTTTGGACCTCAGGGACCACCAAACTCATAATTTTAAATCCCGCAGACCAGAGACCCTGGGAAAATCCCAAAAAAAGTCTGCAGGAAAATTCCCCACCCTATTTTCCTACCTATCGATCATTATTTGAGAACGCAAGATACCGTCTCCAGCTCCATTCTTGGGGGGGGAGAGTGACTTTTGACTTCATGCAAGGAAAGCAGTAGAAGCAGCAAGTCTTTCTTTCTCTCCCCCAAATTCTGCCAGAAATGAGTCACAGCCTCTTGGAGCAGGATGCCTTGCAGGGTCCCAAAGACTCATTTCTGGCAGAGTTTGGGGAAGAGAAAGAAAGACTTTTGCTGCTTTCCTTGATTGCAGCCAAAAGCAGAAGAAAGAAGTGGACAGAAACAGCCCAGTGGCCAGGCAAGGCATGTGGGGCGAGTGGGGCAAGTTCCCCCCTCCCCTCACTACCTCGTGTTGTTCACAATGCAAGCGACGCAAGCCTTGTGTTCCCATGGGCCATGTGTTCCTGTGCAGCCTGGATTAATTGCTTTGGGGGTGACATTTCTCTGCAGACCACCAAAATTTTCTTGCGGACCACCAGTGATCCCCGGCCCGCTGGTTGGCAACCACTGCTTTAAATCACTTTCCACAATTTGGAACTTTTCAGATGTGTTAGCATTATGATAATTCTACTTAACATTGGCAAAGAATTTTAGGAGATGTAGTTTCAAAACACATGGAGGATGCCAGGTTGGGAAAAACTGCATTAAGTTTGGGTTATTCCCAAATCCCTCAGAGCCACATTTTGGTTTGAAGTACTGTAGTCCATCAGATTTATACTGGCATCAGTCTGCATGAGTTTATTCTCATGAAGAATTCTGTTCATCTTCTGTCAATAGTTTGCAAAAGAACTGAACTGGGTTGGGTATGAACATGACAGAGATGAGAAAGATTGGAAGGAGGTTTACTCCCTACCTGCTGTAATTACTGTATATGATTTGTTTAGTAACTGGCAAGTCAGGTTAATCAAGAGAGAATAGGGATCACTTCACATTCTTGAATACGTTAGGTAAGGATGAAGAACTTTAAGCACCCACATATAGTATCTGGCCAATAACATTCTGGGAAAATTACTTATTGTACACAGTTTAATGTTGGTGTTGGTTGTCAAATCCCTAAAAGATTTGAGAGCTCATAAATATAGGCATTAAGTTTTGGGGGAGTACTTTGAAGATACCCCACTATCCGAAGCTTGTCATCCTATGCATAGGAGAGGGGCTATACATGTGTTGCTCACAAACGATGGGATATGCTTCCTTGGAAGTTGGGTTTGGCTCAGATCTCTCAAGTTTTAAACAACTGTAAAGTTGTAGCTCTTTAATTAAACAATCAGTTGCTATATTGTTTTTAGTACATTCATCAGCTCAGTCAGAAACATTGAACAATTGGATTTGGGCTGCAAAAATCCAGATGGCAATACATGTGATATACATAGTTTTGCAACCCAGATATAATAGCTCTGATCTTAGTATCAGTATTATTTAGTTTTTACATTGTTATGTGTGTGTTTTTTAAAAAAACCTTTAAACACCTTGATGCTTCTTTGAGCAGAAAGCACAGGTATAAATAAATAAATCTCAGTGATAGGCTTTGTGACAATATCTGCCTAATGAATGGCTTTGGGGGCCATTGAGTGAAAAACAAAAATTAATTTCAAATGGTAGGTAACTATATGCTCACTTTTTGTAGAAAGCTGTAGGGTCTGCTTGACTTCGGGTATGATATTTGATTATATGTGTAGATTTCTCATACATGTAGATGATTACAGGTCTTGTTTTTGGCTATTTAGTTTATTACACATGCATTAGTGCAAATTGTATTTGCCACATTAAATATGCACATATTAATATATGGTCTGACTTTTGCTCTTACAGTCATGAAGAACTAGATGATGCTAGGATAATTACAACATGCTGCAATGTGAATTTTATACTTTCATTGGGTTGTATCCAGCTCAGACACAATGACCCTGGGGCAATCTGAATCTGGCTTCTATCAAAATCAGTACTGAATGATTCATTAATTTTTTTATTAAATCTCTAAGTAGTATAAAAATCAAATATGCATGTGTGAGAATAGTTGGTAGGATTGTGGATGTTTTGATAATTTCTAACAAGATACGTTTTGTAAAGTTGTGATTTTGAAAGCTAACAATACTAAATTATGTTAAAATTTTATGCATAGTGGTCTGGGTTTCATTTCTCAAAGAGAGGAATCTGGGATAATATCAAGAAATCATTTGGGGGTGTTTTCTATACATTCTTACAGAGAAAGAATGGGTGTATTCACATATAGTTTGTATTTTCAGATTTCTCATATGGGATGTATATTTTGCCAGAATATTTGTGTAGTGGTAGATTTAGAAGGGAGGGGGCTAGTGAAAGAATAATTCTCAATGAACTGTGAAATTACCTGAGAAATCATTAAAGGATGAAGATTGAACATTTGACCCAATTATCTGCAAAAATGTTTTTCAGTTCAGATCTGGATGAGAACCTTACACTTTTAAGGGAAGTATTTGGGTTTCGGAATGAATGCAAGGTTACAATTCATATAGAGACCTTGTATGCTACCTAATCATTAAGGAGGTATTCCAACATGTGAAAAGGAGTTCATTTATGAGAAGAGTATTACTGCTACAATTAGTAACACATATGGTTGGGGCTTTTATATTCAGAACAGCTGTCTTCCCTGAGGAACTCTTTCATCAGTAGAGAGTTGTGATATACACTTCCAATAATTGGACTGCTCTGTTTGTGTTAAAAAAATTATAAACATTGTAAAACTTGGTGCCAACAAAATAGGAGGCCCAATCTAAGCTACTGAGAATGGGCAAATATTTATATTAGGAATATTAGTTGTATAATGCATCAAGTTGTTTTATGAAGTTTTTTTTAAATCCTCTGAAAAAGGAGAAGTTCCTTTCCCTAACCCAGTAGTTATCTGAAAAGTTTTCCTGTTGAAAATCCATAGTAGCAACATATGAGGAAGAAAATGCAAATTGAAGATGATTCACTAGAAGTAGAGCCAATGATCAAGCAGAATGAAGAGCCAGTAAGCAGCTCTTCATAATTCCTCTCCAGACAAGGAAATGATATGAAAGTATTCCATACAGTTGTTCCTGGTAAGATCACAAGACAGCATCCTCTGATAGGTTTGGAATTCTGGAACACAAGGGAATAATCATCTTGCTGAAAACCACAGTAGGTGACTTCAAAAGAACCCTGGATTTGTACACTTCCTTTTAAAATCAGTTTTGGAATGGCTTGCTAGCTGCCTTTCAGCTATTAAGTGAATTTGGATCAACAAATCTGAAAACACCAGTTGGGCTTCCTTCAATCCTATCTGAAAGAAGTTCCAAATACAAGTTTAAGGATTTAAATTTTGATGGCGTAAACAACGAAAGATTAATTAGAGCTTTGAGTTTGAATAAGAATTTGCAATTAATTATAAGAATCCTTCCTGTGGGAAACTGCTTTTGTTTTGAATTCTTAAAAGTGATACAATGGCTCTTTGAAGGTTGGGCACTAAAGGGAACTAGCAGGAAGGTAAGATTATAACTAAAGGAGAAAAACATTTAAATTTGATTTATACTCAATACAAAAATGAGCAAAATATTTTAATAGTAGACATATAGAAATATATTTTTGAACAAATAGACACAGAAGTTTAAGCATCTGCCTTTATAGATACTGTGTTTAAGAGATGTTATGAAAGAGGAACATATTTTACTGGATAAGACAGACTGATCTGAAAGTGGATTTCAAAATGACAGGCAACAAGAATGATCTGGAAAATGATGGTATATTTCACATATAGAAGAAACAGGCAATGACTTAAAAAGTATATACACACAACAAACCAAGAGTGACCTGGATAATTTTCCTATTTGGACTTACAATGAAATTTCTTAAAGCTTTGAAGGATTTTGAAGAAAAATGAAAAGAAATCAAGATTGAGGACATTTGAAGAGACTAAGAATCAAAATTGTTAAAAGTAAAAGGAAGGAATATAAATTTGATTTGCTATATTTAAGGTTAAAATAGATAAGTTGTGAGGCAAAGGGGTATCACACAAAGATTCAAGATCTATTTCTTTTGTTGTATTGGAGTACTGGTCACAGAATAATCTTTAATTGTAGAAAGATAAATTTCAATTTAATGTAAGAATAATACGAACAGCAATTTGATAGTTAACCAATTACTAAAAAGATAGAGGGTTTCCTCCCTTCATGGAGTATATTTGAACAGACACTGGACAGCCACCTATCAAGAGCCATTTTCATTTGGATATATCAGCAGGGAGATTGCATAGTTTGAATGGTCCCTTCCCGCACTGATTGATTCTAAGTTGAGCTGAGAGACAGATTCAATACAATACCACCCTTTGATGGTGCATTGTCTCTCTAGGAAGGTAATTAGAACTTTAAGATGCTTATCATGCCCAATCTGACCCAATCATATCAATTTGTCTTTCTTTAATCTGTCTAACAAAAAAACTGGGTGATTCAACTTCATGAATATAGCATTTAGTAAAAGAACTTCTAAACCCACTGGGCTTGAGACAAAAAATATATAAACTTAAAGGAATCTGAGCCTAAGGATATGTTTTTAAATGTTCTCAAGACATAATTGTAGTATTTGCAAATACTTTTCATTCTAGAGCAAATCTATATATATAAAAGCGAAAGAACACTCACTTAGCATCACGAAATCTCCAGAACCATAAAGCCTACAAACTTGAAATTTGGCACGTATGTTCCTCTTGGCTTCTAGATGAAAGGATTTTTCAAAATGACCATCAGATCATTAGTATTTCTTAATACAGTAATTAACATGCTCTCTGATGCTAAGGAGTCCTACTCCTCCTCCCCACCTGAAAAGAACTGTTTCAACTGCCACTTGCCTCACATTCTATTACCTCACATTCCATTACCTTAGTAACTCCACAGCCATTTGCACCACTTAGGTGACCCAAGGACACAGACAAACCTCCAAGTTTTTTTTAAAAATTCATATTTATATGCCACCCTTCTCCAAAGACTTAGGACGGCTTACAATTTTTGGAGCACAACCCAATGCGCTCAGCAATAGCCTTCATTCCATTGTATATGCCTGCTTATTACTAGGGCTTTTTGGGCCCCCCAAGCGGCATTTTTACAAAGCTTATTGCCCCCAACAATCTTGGGTCCTCAATTTACCTACCCTGGGAGGATGGAAGGTTGAGTCAACCTTGAGCCTGGTGGGATTTGAGTCTGCACTAATTGCAGGCAGCTGGAACTAAGTGCTAGGGGTTTAACAGCCTGCACCACCAAGGCTCAACGACTCTCTAAAAGGATGCAAACTACACTACCAAATAGGAAGCTACTTTGGCATCAAAGGTTCTATTTCTGTTATCCACCATCCAGTCAGAACTGAAGAAGCTCCTTGGATGAGAAGCAAAACATCTTCAAAGAAAAACCAGAGTCCAGTTGTCTCCTGAAAAAAAGCACCTTTGGGACAACAGTTGGAGGATTGTATGTCACAACACTTTTGCTGAATATATAGATAGATGATGGATAGATGGAAAAGAATGGAAAGAAGAAAGGAAAGGAAAGGAGAAAGGGAAGGGAAAGGAGGAGAGGAAAGGAGGAAAGGAGGAAGGGAAAGGAGGAAAGAAATGGAATGGAAAGGGGAAAGGAATGGAAAGAAAAGGAGGAAAAGAAAAGAAATGAAAGGAGGAAAGAAGGAAAGGAATGGAAAGGGGAAAGGAAAGGGAACCATTATGTGTTTCAATCACCGACCACCACTGAGCCAACGGATTGTGAACTGAATTTCTCCTGCATAGCCTGATCACATAGTTTTGTCACAAAGCACGGGTATCCAGCTAGTTTACAATAAAGACCATATAACACCTCTTTATTTTAAATTATAAACTGCAGTGTTTCCCTTGAATCTAAGTGATTTTCATCTGTCCTAAGAGGTTTTTATCTTTATTGTAAATTTATAGTATATTTTTATTAAACATTATTATGCCAGTAGAAAAGAATGTATTCCAAAGGTGCTTTTTCCAAAAGGCAACTGGACTTGGTTTTTTCTTTGAAAACATTTTGCTTCTCATCCAAAAGCTTCTTGCATTCTGAATTGAAGAAGCTTCTTGGATGAGAAACGAAATGTTTTCAAAGATACCCTGCCACAAAAAAAATTCCAATTGCCTTTTGGAAAAAGCAACTTTGGGACAACCATGACCTGGATGATTGAGAATCTCCATAGATATAATTCCACCATAATATTATTGACTTAGATACAAGCATCTTTTAACATCTTTCATCCAAACAAAATTATTCTAATTGTAAAATACATTTTTAAAAAAATCTGCCATTTTAATTTGTTCAAATTAATTTCTAATTTGTTCATTAGAAAATAACTTTGAGATTTAGGCTTTTGCAAGATGACTGTTCTGTTGCAGGAGAAAAGTTCATTTGTTATTCATTATACAACATTTGATTTAATCTGATTGTACAAGATTCAAATATTTTCACTCCAAAGTGTTGGAGAAAAGAACTACATTCACAGGTTAAAGTTCACAATATTTTCTATATTAAAAAATAGGGCTGATGTCATTTAATGCTCTCATTTTGTAATTGAATTGCTATAGAATATACTGCAAAGATTATGGTCATTAGATGGCAGCATTTTGAGCACTTTTAAAGAAACATTTTTAAAAAATTTCAGACATTTATTTCTAAAAAAGCTATTATCACAATAGGAAGGCCGGTATGCAGCCATTTAAAAATGTGAAAATAACAAAAATGAACATAAAAACAAACCCTTTTCCAAAGCAATGAATTATCATTTTGTAATTGTTTTCTTTATAAGAGTATACTGTTCTCTTCCCAGAATTTTATTTTATAAATAAAACTGCAAAAAGTGTTGAAATACCGCTATTTCCTCCTATAGCCAGCTTACAATATCACCTCCATACATTACATAAGAAAGAGGTTAATATGTTTGAAGTGTTTACAGGATTTAAATTTAAAAAACAAAACAAAACCAAGAATTATCTAGTTGCATTGCACTTCCAATACTTATCATGGTACTACAAGCGATGATCCCTCATTTGCATCTG
This sequence comes from Naja naja, assembly GCA_009733165.1. Taxonomy (NCBI): domain Eukaryota; kingdom Metazoa; phylum Chordata; class Lepidosauria; order Squamata; family Elapidae; genus Naja; species Naja naja. Next base: position 39,207,496 of record CM019150.1, read on the forward strand.
ACATACATAACAAAATCCAATTTAGTTCATTTTGTAAGTTTGATTTGCCATGCGGACTGAGATGGTGTATCAGATTAATTCCTCTTCTTTTGAAGTATTAAGATCTATTGCAAAAGTCTGAAACATGCATTTGTCAAGCAGAAAAATGTGGTGTATTGTTGATTTGTGTTTCAAAATTCAGGCCAAGTATCATTTTATAAATAGTGGATTTACATAACATGCTAAACTTATTTATTATACTTCTAGTTTAGCATGTTTGGTGAACTTACTTACTGAGACAACAAAACATGAAAAATATTCCTTGAGGATGCTCTATGTATTGATTTGTCTGTAGCAATATTTCAGATAACAGACATGATAAAAATGTTGCTACTTGTAGCATTAGGGATTTAACAAAGCCCTTTTTCATTTTTGCAGAGCTAGTCTAATATCTTCCAGCAAGTATCTTCCCAGTCATAGAATACTGGTGCCACCATGTGGTAGACATTTAACATGAAAATGTCACTAGGCTCTATGCAGCAAGAAGAAACATTTCATTCTGTCAAACTGTTTCCCAGCTTGTATTCAGATGCATCACAATGTACTTCAAGAACAGACTTGTTTAATAGGAGGTGGTTTTTTTGGAAGAGAGTAATGACAGCTGAATTATCCAGCAAAACCCAGAAAGTCATTTTTTGTGAACTCTAGCCCCAAGCCCCAAATCTTCTTCATTGAATTATCTCCAGCTAGCTGATAAAATGACATACAAGTGTAAAATTAGACACAAATACTAGTCTCTTATACCTACCCTGTACATATTTGGTACCTATAGTGTTTAGAAACTATGAATGTACTCTGAAGAATGGGTTATGCAACAAAGCTACTTTTGCAGTGAAACTGAACTCACTGAAATTTTGTCAGTGTTGTGTACCACTGATCTTTATTTCTGAATGTCCAAACTTTTATACAGATATCCAGAGATGCAAAACCTATATATACAATTCACAAACATGAATTGATGTATGATTGGAGTGGGAACATTATGGGCAGTAGGATATTTAACAGAAAAAATAAATACATTTGCTTATACCTCCAGACACTTCAGGCACTGAGATAAAAGTTCATGGCACCTGGAGTAACAATGGATAACCGAGCACCATACTGATTCAATCTTACTGAAAACTTCCAAATGAACTCCATAGGTTTCATTGTATTTTTTAAAATAGTGATGGAAACAGCTGACCCATGTGGCACCAGCCAGTAGTCTGTTTTTCTCCATCACTACTAAGAAAGCAGTAATACATTAACTTTTCATAAATAAATACTTCTAACAGAATGACTAACCTGTCTATTCCACAATAATGGAACCTTACCTGCATTACATTTCAGTTTGCTCTTACATATGCATTTTTTAAAGTGTACTAAGACATGCACTTAAAAATTCTACAAACTCCAGAATTCAGTGATAGAAAAGGTATTGCAATACATATAACATCATATAACAACAAAATTCAAGTGATTTTCCCCGGAAGTTTAAGAATACTGGGGAGAAGGCTGAGCTCTGAGAAATTTAAATCAAAGAAAAAACAAATCTCAACTAATGTTATTTTCTTTAAATTGATACACAGAAACCAGAATTACAGTAGCATTTTAACAACATTCTTGTCATATTGAGCTTGGTTAAAATTAAGCTATAAATATGCCCTTTCCCTGGGAGTTGTCCATCCCATGAAGGGCACATAGCTAACAAGCTGACCATTTTTCACAAAGCCTATTTTTATTTATTGAAATTCAGAGGTAGCCCAAGTCCAAACAACCCTGGAAGTTTTACAATTAAAATTAAAAGGAATCATAAAAGTGAACAAAAAAGAAACAGGCATATTGCCAAATAGTACAATATAACAAAAGACAACTGATTGGTTCAATACCCACCCTACTCCCAAGCCTTGGAGAACACTCTAAACTTGACACCTAAATGAGGGGTTTGGTACACTAGAAACCAGAGAACAAAACATGGCTAAGTTCTCTATTTTCTTCTAGACAGATGAAAAATAAAGGGCCCACATTCAGATAGCATTCCTAACTAGACTAAATGATTTCTGGGTAATTCATTGACCATATTATCACAAGGGATATCAGTAATGAGTTGTGTTACAGTAGCTTTAGAAAAAAGATTAATAATGGAGATTTTATACAGAAAATGTAAGATTACACCTATTAGAGTGAGCCCTTTTTCATTAGCTATTGGTACTTCCAATATATACAATATATAAATTAAAACACATGATTTCAATTCAATTTAAAAATTCAGTTTCCATTTTCCATTATTACTTCCTGTGGTTTAACTATTTTTATATTTAAGATGACCTAACTAATGACTGGCTTTTAATTAACAATGATCATGAAGTGAAAATTCAGATATTTGTAAACATTAGATATCGGTAAACATCAAAATCACAAACGTTTACTCTTTTACCAGAACAGAGCAGAAAGCCATAAATCACAATATGGTATGCTCCCTTGTCTCCCAAGAAATCAGAAGCCTTATTCCCTGTTGTATTACACTCTTATTTTTCAGAGGACAAAATTCAGGATATCTTTCCTTTTTCACTAAGGAAATTGAATTGCCAATTTGCATGTAATTGTGTGTTTCAAAGTATATGCACATAATTGTACATTATTAAATATCAGTACAAATTTGGTCAGGTTCAAATGGGTTGCAACTCAACAAGCAATATAAGCACTTCCATTGATGCATCTGAAAAGGGCGTTTCATTTGTGCCAGTTTCAAGCCTACATATTGAGAAACTTGGAAAGTTATTTAGAATGTGGAGTAACCAGGTGCCTAGGAACCACTTTTGGTCACCTATGAACATTTCACTCATGAGAAACACGGTCCAAGGCTACATAAAAACTCTTTTTATCATCCAAGCAATGCCAGCCAATAGGACCAATTTCACAGTCTGCACAGATCAGGAACTTTACATTTCCAACATCCTTGGTGAAACCAACATTTTCAAAAGAAAACATGTCTTCGACTAGCCAGTGATCCTGCAAGACATCCCCTTCTAGGTCACCGTTTGTCACCAAAGCCGTCTTCTTCTTCATAGCAGGAAGAAACAGCTGTCAAATAACAAAAGACTTTTGTTATTACTGAGCCAATGTAGGGAATTGGTGGGGATATTGGAGATGGATGGGGAGCCTTGGTTCAAGTTTCTACTTAATCACATTTGCAGTGTGTCTTTGGGCCAAACCAACCCACACTACTGCATTACTGAGAGTGAGAAATCAGGAGACCCCAAAGCCAGCTAGTTTGGGATACAATTATGAAAGCAGCCACATAACTGGCATAGTGGAGAGGGGAGTTCCAGGACACTGTCAAATACAAAGCTGTCAAGCAAAGGTATTCAAATTGCTGCTAGATTTAGATCCTTGATTTAATTTCAGGTATATTTCATTACCATGACAAAGTACTTTATGCATCCCACTCAGCCAGATTGGAAGGCCTAGGAGGAAAGGGATTGTTTTTCCATTAAGGATCTAATCAAAACAATTTTCCACCCTCAGAAAGGTAAGCTTTGTTTAAATCCACCTGTCGATCAAGGAATTGGCAACTCCAATTTCATCCGAGGCTGGAAGTTAGACGGGAGAGAAGAGCCCCTTGGCTGGCTACCACCACGGACTACAGCACAGCGGAGAGCCGAATACGCCCTACCTCTCTGCGGGTGAAGGTTGCAGCTCCTGGCAAAAGGACGCGGGAGCCGCATCGCTGGCAAAGCACGGCTTTGCGGTTCCGCCCACTCGCGCACACAAGCTCCTCCGGTCCCAGCGCAGCCGCCTCCATCGCCGAACTGGGCACCGCCATACTTACGCAAGCGCAATAGAGCAAGGGAGGAGAGTTCACGGCAGCGTTTCTCGACTTCAGCAACTTTAAACTGGGGACTTCAACTCTCCACCCAACTAGGGAATTCTGGGAGTTGAAGTCCTTAACGATGCCGAAGTCAGGAAATCCCGCTCTACCGGATAGGCGGGACCGGGTTACAGTTCTGTCCACCGCATATATGTAAGTGGGAGCGGCCCCTGAAACGGGGGGGAAAGGAAAGCCGAGCTTTACAGGTGCCTTCTGCTGTGCTTGTCGCTGGAGTTCTCTCTACCTCAGTAAACCAAGGATCACAACATAACATCTGAGACCCAGGAAGAGATTAAAAAGTAAAACTAGGTACTAGAGATACCGGCTAGTTTGATTCAATTCCGATAATTGCAGAACTTCGACTTGAAGACCCTACTTTACATGCGGCTACAGCTACACGTAGGTTTTAGTACCTATTAGGTGACTTGGGCAGCTCATAGACATAGTAAAAAGCGTGTCCAAACATTTCTGCATCGGTTATTTATTAGAAGTTCACTTTAGCAGACGCCGATTTCCCATAATTTCCTATGAAAACGCCACCTTCGCTTCGGAAGGAGCAAGCTTCAAATACGGATCCTGAAGTCCGGGTGATCGCAGACAACGGTTCATTATGCCAATTAAATTTGGTTTTTACTTACTGAAGGACTGCTAAACATTTTCTAAACAAGTAGTTTTAATTATTAGTATTTTTATCAATGTGCAAATGGACTCACTGCATGGCTATTATGCTGTAACCTCTTTTGCTCTTTCAATATTATCACGAAGGGTATTGTCATAAGTCTCATAAAAGTCTCCAAAAGTTTACTGTAATTACAAACAGCAAATTGAGAGCTCATATAATATAAACATGAAATTATGTAGATAACTAATAAAATCCGTGAATTCTATAGATGTAGCTTAATAGCTGTCTTAATCTTTTCATGATGCTTAGACCGAAAACTATATGAAATTATTTTCTAGTTGTAAAAAAATGTACTTCAATATTAACATCGTTGATTTTTAAGTAATAGCCATAGCAATATTAGTTTACAGTTATTTTTCACAATAAAATCCCTTCTATATTAATGAGGGTGATGAAGGTTTGTTTTTTTAAAATATTGCAATATGATTAAAGAATGGTATTGTTTCTTAACAAAATAAAATACAAATTCAAAACCCAGAGGCCAGGAAAATTTAAGATCCCTATTATATAATCATAGCTGCATTTGGAGATGATATGCTCTTGGGCAACATTACATTTGGCCTTTTTTAAATCAGTGACACCTAGAAACTAACACAGTACTTAATAAATAGTGCAAGTATAACCAACCTATATGGATATATCCAATATTTGAACCAGCCATCCTTTTATTAAAAAATACATATGAAAGGAATCAAACACTAGTGTGATAGGTCAGAGCTTTTAAATCAATGTTATTTGAAAGTGCATAATTAGTCTATTGTACCCCCATCCCCAAAGCAAGAAATCACCCATACCCAAGAAAATAAATACATTCATCCCTTGGTTTCTGATTGGATAACACACACAAAGCCTCAGTAGTTTCATGGGAGAAAATGCCAAGGTCACACTGAAAGCCACAGCACATAATTCAGGGATGGAGGAGCATTATCCACAGGGTTATGTTTCCACCAGCAAAGTGACTTGTCTTCACATATCTAATACAAGCTGCATTATATATCAGAACATATTAAGGAGATAGGGAGCTGGGAATCTTAGGTGCCACCACAGAGGAATGGCTTGAGCAAGTCAACAGTTCCGGCTCACTTTGGAGATGATTATTCAAAAATCCTTAGTGGATATGGAGGTGGTTAGCCTTTCTGGCTGAAAGCATAAGAAATGCAGAACAACAAAACTGAAATGCAAAAAGTGTGTACTGACATTCATTCTGCACATATACACTGCAATCCCTTTATCGGCATCACATTTCAACCGTATTTGCAGTGCAACATGAAGGTGACCACTGTAACTTTGGGAGTCTCTTATGATTTGAAGTGATAACTCATAGTGCGTGGGTACATCCAGTCCCTAAAAAGTACCTTGGGTAGAGGTTTTCTTCAAAAGCATATTTATAAATAACTGCTGCACTCAAGATGCCAAGGACATCCTTCATTGTTCTGCTACTGGCAAGAGTTTGTAGCTTAAAAGGCAAATGTAAACAAAAACCTGGTTGTTGCTTAAGCACTAGCACGTATTTTTTTTTCTCTAGTGCATATTGATTCTAGTCTCTGGTATTTTAAAAAAATATTTAAAGATCTAGTGCTGCCTGCCTGCTTGCCTGCCTGTTGTTCTTCCCAACAGATATGACTGCATATTCCAGCAGGTAATTTTCCTGTCTGCCCCTTGCCCCACCTTATGTATTGCATATGTCAAGTTTGTATACCGACATACATAATGTTTCATTTTCATAGATCAGTTGGTTCCTGGCTGCTTTCCAGAAGGACATGGGCAAGCTGGTGCAGAATCTGAAAAAGTATCCCAAAAAAGTTTGGTCTGCTCATATGATGTTCATCAGCATATCTGGTATATGAAAATATTCAGGAACAAACAGAACTTTGGATGTGATCAAAGCTCAATGAGTATGTGCTGATGATTAGAGACAACTGAGATGACAGACTTAGATATTCAGCAAGCAGACATTCTTGCAGCTCTGATGATTCATTTTTACAGAGTTAGTCTACACAAGCATGCAGTTCATCCATTGTAAAGTCAAAGTGCATTGTGTCTGAGTTTTTTCTTCAAACCAGAATCAGTAGATCTGTTGATAATTTGCAGCATAGTCCAGATATTAAAAGTGACTTAATTCACAGCTACAGGATCAATAATTCCAAGTCAGGCAATGCTTTTTCTGGTAATTGTTCCACGAAAGTGCTCTCCCAAGCCTTTCCTAAAGTCACTTCTCTCGTAATACACAAACACCAGCATCACAACGTTGGGTTCCTAGTGATGTCACCACTTCCCAGTTATCTATGATAGGATCATAGCATTCAATACTGCTCAGGAGTGAGTTTCCATCATACCTGTATACAACAGAGATTTACAGATGAAACCTTGCTGAGGTCCAGATTCAGAGTCAAAACTATTAGAATACCTTTATCACAGGAAAATAAAGCTCTTCTAAGAGCTTTTTAAAGCTATTCATAAATTAGCATAAGGCAAAGCTTGCTATACAGGCAGTCCTCACCAATGCCGCATCCCCATGGTCATGTGATCAAAATTTGGCTTCTTGGCAACTGGTTCATATTTATGACAATTGAAGTGTCCTGGGGTCATGTGATCCCCTTTTGCAACCTGACGAAGTCAATGGGGAACCCAAATTCACTTTACCATGTTACCAAATCAACAACTGCAGTGATTCACTTAACTGTGGCAAAAAGGTTATAAAATGAGGCAAAGTTCACTTAACAAATTTCTCACTTAGCAACATAAATTTTGGGCCCAATTGTGATCATAAGTTGAGGACTTATCCCCTTTTACTCATATTATTACTATACAATAGACCAATTTCCATTTTGATAAGAAATTTAGGATAAGGACAAGTATATTTTATGAATATATATATAATCTGGCAATGAAACCAGAATGCACTGTCATCTTATATACTTCAGTAAGCTGTTGGTTCTGTTGACCTGACAGAGACATAAAACAATCTTATTTTTTAATATATTTGGTTTCAAACTTGCATCAGAATTCCCCCAAAATGGTCCCTCCAGGTGTTTCACTTCAGTGAAACCCTGTGATCTAAGTAAGACATACACAAGCAAACATACAAACTGCAGCAATGTGATTGGCCTGTGATATACACCATATAGCAAAAGCACAGATACCATCAAAGCAGAAATGACTTTAAAGGATTTGAATAGGATAACAGATCATGTATGCACACAGTATCTAATTATACCCAAAATAAATGGTATCTGGAGAGGTATAGAATATGTAGCCTATAATTCCATAAAACAAAGCAAGTGTCAGGAGTACCTAGAACATTTAAGGATCATAAATGTTAATTCCACAGGCACCATTTGCTTACCCAGCTATGGCATAAAGCCTTCCACGGAGCACTGTTGCCCCCACATAACAGCGGGGTGTTGTCATGCTTGTTACTGTTGTCCAAGAGTCTGTACGAATGTTATAAGCTTCCACAGAGGAGAGATGTGATGTTCCATCAAACCCTCCAACCACATAGATGTGGTCATTGAGCAAGGCTACTCCAGCTCCTGCAAGGAGGAGTAATGAAATGTGATAGCAAAGTAGTAGATGAATTCCTTCTGTTTGACATTAGGGGATTATAGGAGACTGCATAGTCTGCTTTCCGTAAGACATGCTAACTTTTATCTTGTGCATAAAAGTCAACTAGGTGCCTTTGGGGCAGTTATTCTCTTAGCCCAACCCACCTCACAGGGTTGTTGTTGTGGGAAAAATATGAGGCAGGAATATGAAGTTTTGTCTGCTGCCCTGAGCTATCTAATAAAAAGCAGAATAAAAATCTAGTAATAACAACTGCATATGCCTTCATTTTTAATAACTGTTTAATATTCATAATTACTACTGAAAGTTTATATTAATAGTAAATTAATTTGTGATGAAGATGTTAGGTTGTTTCAGGGTTTCAAAGCAGTTAATATTTAAAATGCCTATTAAACATAATAGAGTGAGAAACAATAAGTGGTTTATGATGTAAAGATTGCTCTAATATGACGATTTACAGGAGATTTTGGAAAGAGCTGCTCAGTGGTAAGCTTGGGGAATTCTACCTCCATACTGTAGTTGAATGTATTTGTTTAATGTTTTCAGGATGGCTGCCCGAGGAAAACATTTTTGCTCAACAGATACTGTCTACTAAATGTGTCTGACAGGATCTCAGTAAAGTACTGTATACATTTTACAGAAAGATGTAGACTTTTATCTCTTTCTCTTATTCAGATTTATTCTATCTAGAAAGCATTTAGATTTTATTCCATAATTCCCTAACCCAATCGGAAATCTCACCTGAGCGTTTAGTAGCCATTGGAGTCACATGTGTCCAATGGCCTGTATGGGGATCATATCGCTCCACAGAATTTAAGATGTTTAGACCATCATACCCACCTAAATGCATACACAAGAGAAAGTAAATTAAGTGTCTCTATTTGTTTTATATTCAGATTCAGAATAAAGAAAACCCATAAAAAGCAAAAAAAGATCCATAGTTTGGGGGGGGGGAGGAAACACAGATTTATAGCCACATTGCCTAATTTACCCACCTATATTATTTGGATGCTGAAAAAAAAATCTACAAATATATCAGCCCTGAACAAAAAAGGGCCTTTACTCTGGTATGATATCATGCTGTCCTTAAAGTCCGATATAGGAAGATTCCTTGCCTGGAGAGACAATGCCCCTTGATGCAGGAAGCACAAACTACAGAGCATATTTCTCCCCAGTGCTTGTACTACAAAGACATTTGGACTAGCCTCATCTTACCACTATTAAATAAATATCCAAGGCACACAAGACAGTTTTATACCATCCTGTTGTTTTCAGATATCAACCCTGTTACAACATAACGTTTTTGGTTCTGTGCAACAGCGTTCAAAATTCATTGGATGATTACCTGCACTATAAACTAGATTTAACAAGCACCTAGTCTACAATATTAACTTTGTAATTTAATATAGTTTTCCACCAATTAACCTTTTATGCTCCCCTATACCCATTTAATGCTCCTATTCCTTACTTTAGAGTATTGCTCTTTATATATACTTTAGTTTTTAATTACATATTTTTTATATCTTATAGCTAACAATCGTACTTCCCCCTCCTTATAGTGGTCTATGGCCATAATAAAGAATTGATTTGATTTACAAATGCCAGCTTTGGACAAATACTGTATAGTGAATAGTGTTATACTTTGTTGCATAATAAATTGCCTGGACATTTTGGCAGCTATAATGCCAATTTATATTATCTAGACATACTTGTGGAAGAAAGGTTACTCTAGAAAGCTTTAATGGTTTTCTTCATACATAAGGTGTCAGAATATATTAGCTTTTCCAAGAAAGATGATGGAGATTCATTTTAATTTCATAAAACCCAATTGAACTAAACTTTAATTTGTTACAAAAATACTTCTTAGAATATCTCTTTTTCTAGCTGAAATTATATTACAATGCTGATAACTTTTAACTATCTAATAGTTTAGAGCAGCTTTTTCTTATACAATGCCTTAGCATTCAACAGCTTTGAAACTCATTAAATTTGGTACTCAACACATTTTGATGTGAAAATTCTGCCTCGGTACTTTATGCACAAATATTAAAGAACTGATGCAATCTGACAATTCCTAAGCTCTATCTTGTAGTACTCCATTTACAGTTACAATTTTGAAATACTGGAATTTTGTACTAAGGGCATTCCAGGTAAAAATATTATATTTGATAATACAACAGAACAACATACAACAGAAAATCTGTGGATGCAGGAGTATGTTTGATTAATACTTTTAATACTAGGACATCCAAATGGGAGGGGGGTTTACATACCAAGGCAGTAGATAATATTATTGGCCACAACCAGTCCTGCACCTTCACGAGCTGTCTGCATATCTCCCAACATACTCCACTGATCAATATTAGGATCGTATCTTTCCATACTGGTGTGGCGTCTGCTTCCATCAAAACCTCCAGAAACATATATCATATCTATAACAAATTGGAGTCAGTTATTTCAAGAGAAAGATTTTTCTTTATCACAATTTTTCTAAAAAAAATCTTATTAAATTATGTGTATTACTGTTTTACTTTATTTCCAAAGCACCCCACAGTGTATCAAATGAAATATAGAAATTTATAAATAAATACAAGTACAAATGATAAAAGCAAGAGTGAACTACCAAAGGGAGTAAATATTATATCAGGAATCTGCATTTTCCATTGGCTTAGAAATCAAGCTATGAAATTACCCTGCCATGTTGACGATCACATGCAAAAATAGATGGGGCTGGGATACTTTTTAGAGTTGGAATAGAAGCTCCCTTCTCAAAACACTTTTGGTTCCATGTCTCTGAAGGGAGAAATTAGTAATGCTAGTGGGTTACACTGTTCAAACCTCTGTATTAAACCCCCTCAAATTAATCCCCTAAATAAGGAAGACCAAATATTGTACATGAGTGATTGGTTCTGTAGCTTAAAAAAATTTGTCTTAATATCTTCAAGGTACACAAACTGAAAATTGCAGCAAAAGGTGTATTTAGGACACTTAGATAAACAGACAGAGGTGTATGCATTTTGAAAATGATTTGAAATAAAATGGTAAAAAAGGCTCATGCATGATAAAAGATACTGAACATGAAGATTTTGAAGTCAAACTATCATTTATTTCAATCTCTCATTCAAAATGAAATTAGACTTGTTCTTTGCATGCGTAACTGAACCTTTAAAAAAAATTATGCACAAGTCAAATATAGGTATATGCTCCTCCCAACATATGGCAATCAGAGGAATTTTTGCAGATATTTTCCATCCCCCATTTCTGCTATGTATTCATTTTCTTGTGGGAGGCTGGGTTATTACTTTGGTTAATTATTATTGTTGATAATAGTAATTTCCAACTCCTACAAGAGAAGCAGTGTAAGAACTCTAGAGAAGCACAAGCATATTGCAGCAACGTTGAACAGCAGAAAAAGAAAACAGATCATCTATACAACATCTTCCACAAAATGAATATTCATGCAACTTCATCACAAAGTGCATAACCACTCAATCCAATATAGCACAACCAACTCAAGCTGTAAAAAGGATGACGATGCCATACATCAAAAGCATCTCAGAAAGCACCAACAATTACAACCACATGGAATCAACATAGCACACAAGCCAACTAAAGCCCTCCAAAACATCCCAAGTAAAGCAAAACTCCCAGCAGCCTCAGAAGAAAAAATAGGAGTCATCTACAATACACAGTATAAAGACTAGTAATAACCAGTATATAGGACAAACAGGCAGAAGACTAGCAGAACATACCAATGAACCCAACTAGCAGTCAGAAGACATGATGAAAACTCTTCAATTTCACAACATATGGCCAGACTTAACCATAGTTTCAACTGGGAACCTGTGAAAATCCTAGATGAAGCCACATTAAAAAACGCTAGAGAATTTCTGCAAACCTGGCTCTCAGACAGATAGATACATAGACATAAACAACAACAAAAGAAACAATCAACAAGCCAAAAAGTTCAAAACACCTCCACACCTGTAATCAACCCCCAAATGAACATAGATTAACACCAGGATTAACATCAGACCAACAATCAAGAAGTAAATAATACCCCAATCAAGGAACTTCCAAACAAGCTAATGATGAATAGCCCAACCGAAGAAGAACCAAGACCACTCCCATCAACCCTGACAGGGCAAGCCACCAGATATAAACTGAGAGCAAACGTGAACTTACTAGCAGTGATAATATTACCTAGTTTGGATAATGAACAGTTTGCAAGGAAACAACCAAGCTCAGAGAGCACCAAAGATCCCTTCATTAATACTTATTTCCCACCTGTAGATTTTTCCCCAAGAATAATCATTAGTTGGTTGTTTTTCAACACATACCTCCTAGAGTTGTGGCTCCGGCTAGACCCCGTCGAACATTCATTGGAGCTACAGAGTACCAAATGCTATCTTCATCAGAAGTATAATCTAAGCACTCCACAGAGCTCAAACGTGAACGGCCGTCATAGCCACCTATTACATATATCCGGTCATGCAAGGAAACTGTAGCAACATAGCGTCTTTTGCGGCTGATGCTCTATGTAAGTTAAAAGAAAGAAAATAGAATCATATTTTTGTATCTAAAAAGAAATCGACACTAGCAATTTTCTAGTGCTAGAACGCAAAATCAGAGAGAAAGAATGTAAACTGTATCAACATGGACTAATGTGACAGGGTTTATTTGTAGGTGTCCAGTTCATCTGCAACAATAATACTCAATTTCCCATGTTTACCTTTTCAAAATGCAGCACAATTGTGTTTTTCTCAGCATAAGATAAACCTGATCCCTATGGACCATAATAAATTCTGGAGAACTTTAATTCAGAGAGAAGAAATGTCTTACAAAAACAGGAAAATGTCTTCTATGTACTTTGAAAATATAAAAAAGTGATATTTTGTTTGGAATATTCTTAAATCTTGATTTAGCAATCTTACATACAATATGGTTTTCTCAGTAACCCTTAAATCGTTTTGGAAACATATTTTAGAATTTTAGAAATGTGAGAAGGTGCTTTGCTTAACACTGTCATTCCATTAACAAATATGGGATGACAGTGAACAACTGTCTGACCTTGAATCTGTTCCTGTCTGCATCCATCTGCATTACAATCCATTCACGTAGTAGAATACTACTGTATTACTTCCTAAGGAGTATAGACAGGAAGAGAGAGTTATCTTCTACTGTTCACAAATAGGATGTTCCAGTTTTATACCCATTCTTACATGGAGATTTCTAAAAAAAACAAAGTTCTCCCTCTGACAGATGTTTTTACCTATTCAAACACTAATGGTGGAAATCAACTAGAGAAAAAACATTGTGAAATTAGAAGCATTGGGCAATGAAAAATTTCTTTACCTGATACTTCTTTTGCACTAAACTTCATCATGCCAAAGAAATTTTGCTTTTAAGAAAAAATGCTCTAGGAATCTTAGATTCATTACTGAATTATATCCAAATTATCCCACAATAGATACCTAACATTTCACATATGTTAATAGCATGTTGTTGTTTTAAGCATATGTAATGAAGCAGATAATTACATACTGGTAAGAAGCTCCATTCTTGTGTTTTGGGGTCATATTTCTCCACCACATCAATGGGAGACTGTTGACTTCCAAAACCCCCAATTACAAGTAGAACTTCATTGGCACCTAAATGAAAGAGACCCCCATAATATTACACATCAGTAAGCTTTACAAATAAAAATGGGATAAAAATTTTAAATAACTTTTAAATAAACTGAAAGCCAGTGTGGTATACTATCACAGGAACTGGATTAGAAGTGGGAAGATTTAGGATTTAGCACCTCCTTTGGTCACGAAACCAGTTGGATAAACTTGGACTAGTCACTTACTCCTATCTGTAATCAAAGCCAGGGAAAAGCAAGCTGAAAACCACCCTCACTGTTGCATTATGCACTGAAAGCTTTGTATGCAAGCTATATTACAGTAACATGAAACAAGTGAAGGCTGCAACCAAGCAGGATAAATGCAAAGAAAGTAACACTCTAAATAAAGAAGTACAAATTATCTACCATATTCAAATACTTTTTCCTGAAGGAAATAAGATGCTGGCATAGAAACCAGGAAACTGGGAGCTTGAGTCCTACCTTAGGCATGAAAACTAGCTGGATGACCTTAGACTCGTCCCCTAAAGTCTGTTATTGTGGAGAAAACAGGAGGAGGAAGGAGTGTTATATATGAGCTATTTATAAAAATAATAAAGGTGGGACTAAACATCTAAAATAAAAAAAATTAGCATAAAGTTCTCAGAGTATTTTATACTAGGGCTGTGCAGCACTTTAGCTGAGTACATAATCATGTAATAACTATCTGCAACTGCTTAAAGAAACAGCATCTTTTACTAGGATATATACATGATTGCTTTTTGCAACTGCTATGCAGTTCTGAGAAAAGGAACAGCTCAGCTGCTTTTTTTGTATAATTTTTTTATTACCAAAATTAAAATACAAACGCAAGGAAAACAAAGACCAAACAAAAAACCCCAAAGCAAAACTAAACAAGGGAAAAGAATAAATAAAAAACATACAGATAAATTGTCTCCCCTAGTTGAATACTGATTAAATATATTTCAACAAGAGTAGTTTCCCCACCCCCGCCTTGTGAAATAGGCCCACAATTTATAAACTTCTCCAACTCTGTTTAACCAACCAATTAACCTGCTATCTGTCTACTGTAAAAAAAGAACAGTAAACACAAGAGCAAAGTTAAACTTCAAAGGCCTCTGTTAACTGGGAATGGCTGCTTTACAAATTTGCCAATCGAGACAGGCAGTCCTCAGGTTATGTTGGTAAGTGGGACCAGAATTTCCGTTGCTAAGCAATATGGTTGTCAGATGACCGCACTGCTTAGCAACAGCAATCCTTGCAGTCCTGGTTACAGTCTTAACCCAAAGATAAGTTTTCCAAGAGACTGCATAGACTTGTTTGATGGCAGCTTTATCATTTTTAGTAGTTATTTAGTATTTATTAGTTTTACAGATTGACTTTATGATTTTATTTTATATGCTGTAAGCTGTCTGGAATCAGAAGAGAAGGAAGCATATAAAATTAGCAAACAAAAAGTAATTAGCACATAGTCCTAAACATTTATTTAAGAACTATGTAGTTGACTAATGAACTTCATATTAACTTTGAAATCTCCTCCTGTCTTCTTAAAAATCTTCACCAAGAAAGCTTTACTACTTCACTGAACAATTTTGTTCAGATTTTCCACTCCTCCCCTTACTTTCTGTTTGAAAACTATACTGTATGGAATTGTTAAGCATATTAATCCCTGTAATAACAAATATAATCAAACACTAAAATAGCAATGCACTTCATGTATATGTTCAATAGGTAATAACATATTAACAATACTGTATTTTAAATGTTAACAGTTGATTTCCCCTTCTTTAATAATATTAACAAAAATTAAGATACCATTGAATACACAGTTGAAAGGCAATTCAACTGCCATGCTTGTTCATCCTTCTCTTTCTTTTCAAAAATTATCCTAATTATTCTTGCTAACCTGAGCCACATAATTGTGAGTCATTTTCTGACAATCTGACTTTTTATTCTGCAGCTGTGCACTTGCTTCCTAGCTATGTTCTGTACTTGCTTTTCGTGAGCTCATTCTATTGTATTCAGTTAATTGTTTCAATTAGGAAAATAATTTTGAGGCCACATTATATTTCAGTAATAACCACTGTAATTTCTTCCAAGTAGTTTACCAATACATATTTCATTAACAGTTCTTAGATCTAGAGTATGGGTCCCCCAATCCCATGTCCGAGGCCCACTGCCAGGTCACAGCCTATTGGGAACTGGACTGCGGAAGTGGTGGGTGCGTGTGAATGAGCACACAGCTGCATTTATAAAAGCAGTGCATGTGTATGTGTGTGCCACCCACTCTCTCCCCCCACTGCTGCCACCTCCGCCAGTCCGCCGAGCCAGAAAGGTTGAGGACCACTGATCTACAACATCTAAAATTAGGTGAGGCCAGTCATCTATCCACCTATCTGAACTAGACAGGCACAGCATACTGATGACTAAGCACAAAAGCCTCATTTGTACCTTTTTTCATCAAACATCTGTGTTTTGGGCTTGAAGGCACATGGTGATTTCACCCTATGAAGGTTTATAAATTACATAAATTATGCTTAAAACATTACTTCCCCTGTATTTATTTACTAAGTAATTATTTAGATTATGTTTTGCATTTATTTTTATGGAGCAAACTGAAATTCTCCTGCTTGAAATTCAGATTATTTCAATGTGATCTCTTCAAAAAATTAACTAATTCAGCATTTTAAAGAATTGCCATTCACATGGAAACATAAAATATTTCTGATTATGTATATTTGATACATTTAATTTGTATCCTGCCTTTATTATTTTTACAAATAACTCAAATTAGCAAACATATCAGCACATTTTCTTCCTCCAATTTTCCTCACAAAAACAACACTGTCAGGTGGGTTGCACTGAGAGTGGTCCAGTGTCACACAGGTGGCTTTCATGGCTAAGGTGAGACTTCACTCATGGTCTCCTGCTTTTCAGTCTGGTGCTTTTACCACTAGACCAAACTGGCTCTCAAAAAAGAGACTAATTACTTATTTTCAATAACTATTTAATTTACTTGAATCAGAATACAACTCTAGACTTTGAGGGTAGCAGGTTTTTTTGATATATAAAAATCTTCAAGCCCAGCATCTTTTGCAGCAGTGTTAACAGAATACTACGAATCCATTAATCCCTAAACATGGCAACTGACAAGAGATAATAAACATGAGAATGGAACATGACATTTCCTTCTGCTTAAATGTTAATCTGAATCCTTTGCCACTTACCTAGACGTGCTCGGGTCCTTGGGCCTTGCATTTGGCTCCGGAGTTCAGGTCTTAAATGAAACTTTTTAGCTTCATCTACAAGGTCTCTGCACTGTAAACTGCATCGGATAAAAGGCTGGGGAAATATAACAAGATTATATAATTTTTACAATATATACAAGTGTGCAATACCACAGAGGTATACTGCCTTATGAAAACAACAAAAAGAAGAACATTTATATTAAAGCAGTATTTTTAAAAGCAATATTAGGCATATACAGACATATACAAGTTTGTGTTATGGTAGCAGAAGGGACCCATTCTAAAGCTAAACAATTACGCTACTTTAAAATTGCTGAGTTTTAGACTATTTCTTTTACACTAATGAATCATCTGCACCACAAGTACTAATCCTGATCAAACCACTTGAGTGAAAGATATCTTTGAAGGACAGATGCAGTAGCAAAAACATAAGGAAAGGTCACTTTTACTCTTGCTGAATTTAAGAGTACCCCTGATTTGTTTGTATTTGGTCTGCTTTCAGTTCTCCTGAAAAATGATATTGCAAAAAAAGCTATCAAAATATCTGAGAAACTGCAATAGCTTTCCCAAAGAAATAGTATCTGAGGTTTCTTCAACATGGAGCCAAGGGAAGTAATGCCTGACCAATATAAATTGCACATGCTATGAAAAACATGGAGAGAAAAAGCTCCCCGTCCCCTCAGTGTTAGAACATAGTAGCATCCATTGAAACCTGAACCAATAAAATTTGCTAAATTCAGGAATCCACGGGGGAAGAGATGCCTAACAAAATGTGTATTCTGATGTGAATTTAATCCCTTTAGTATTTGCATGCTATGTTGTAATATAAATACAAAATTCATAAAATGCTAGGGAATTCCTGGAAGCTTGGTATTCAGACAAATGAGCCATCAACAGACACAAAGATAAACATTTACACATTGTTTCAAAAAGACAACAAAAAAGCTAAGAAGGAAACAAAACACCAAAACACATCTTTCCCACCAGCCAGTAAGCAGGGGCTTACACAACTTTCTAGCATTGATGATGTTACTTAAATTGGGTAATGAAATGTCTGCAAACAGCTAAGCTCAGATAGCACCAACGACTCCCCAGATACAAAAAGGCAGCTTGCAGTTTGCCAAACATTTTTTGGCATGTGATTAGGAACAGATATGCTGATGATTGAGATAAACAATTTTAAATGGGGCTGGTTACATTCATGGAAAAGTGATCCTCACTTTTGTTGGATCCAATTCCATAAATGTATGGCAGAGAAGCATGGAAGTACAAAATGCAGCACCTGCCTGTGATTTATTAAAACAGAAGAGTCTTTTTCCAGGCAGCCATCTGATCTGAAAAGACATGTAGCTGCTTTAGTAAGTTGCAGGTCAGATGTACATGTGCTCTGAAGCACCTTTTTGGAATGAAATCTGAAGCACTGCACAATGTTTACATTCTACTACTCCAATTAGCTCTTTTTATTTTAAGAATCACAGACAACATACTTTAAATACCAGCTGCTATAAAGCAACAGTGGAAGAAAAGTATCACCCTTCTCTCCGTGACTGTGAGCTCCCTAAATATATCAAATTGACTGGTATTCATAGTATTAGATGAACTACTGGCTTCATCCTGCATGGTTCATCTTATATTCTTTTATGTGGTTAACTGGCTTCAGATTTTTTAATGGACACACACACATAAATAATTCTTATTAGCCTGAAGGGGCCTTTGCAGATGTATTGATCTGTATTCACTGCAGGTGAATTTAAAATCATGAATACTCCTTTCAGTGCCAAAACAAATGCCTCTATATCTGCTAAGCTGATCAATGTCAATCATTCCTCAATGAACAAAGTGTTATGAACTGCAAGCATTTCATAAAAATCAGAAGATATCCCAAACTGAATAAATGTTGTAGTGCAATAGTGATACTACTAATAGTGGATACTCTCATAGTATTCCTATAATGAACAAGGTCTTCCCTAACTATGATCTTAATGTAGCGGTCCCCGACTTATGGAATGAACTGCCTCTGGACCTCCATCTGGCCCCTGACCTCCGCACCTTCGACTTAAAGACCTGGTTGTTTGACCAAATCGGGCTGTGATTACCTCACCTGGGCCATGGGATAATTTTAAGTATTTTAATTTGGTTTTATTGGGCTTAAATTGTTTAATTCTTTTTAAATAATTATTGTATTGTATGTTTTAATTGTGAGCCAGTCTTCGGAGATGGGGCGCATATAAGTCCAATATAAATAAATAAATAAATAAATAAATAAATAAATAAATAAATTAATTAATTAATATTAAACTGTAGCTCTCCAGACAAGTTTAATAGTTAGACAACTGTAATAACATTTGGAAAAGCATAAATTGCCCACCATTATAATATTAACCATTTCTAAAAGATGAGTTAGACCAACCTCAGTATCTATGACATCAGTGATATAGCGTGGAGTTAGAAGTGGCATGCGCACGTATTGCAAAAGCTCTGGTAAAGAGGCTTCCCGTTCCTTTTTTGAGTGCTTCACCCAATTAATAACTGCTTCAAAGACAGGCTCTTCAGAAGCTACCTGTAAGAAAAAAAGCAAAACTCCTCAGACTTTTGCAAAGATTTGGCTATGATTCAAGATAGCCTCCTGGCAGCCCAAACACAGGTTGTACTTCTACTGTGGGAAAACTGCTTAGCAAATTATGATTGCTAGAAAAAAAACCCAATCATATATTACAAGTATCTGTCTACCAAAGAAAATCTGTAACTTTGTCTTATGAGTGTCACAAATATAAAAAGTGTGAACATGTGACATGTAATTCCAAGATGTCATATGATTAAAGGCAGAAGACTCAGTTCCTACTATGATAATTGAATGTAGGGCTTTTTCTAGTTTTTTTAGTCCTCTCTAAAAATGTGGGGGGGATTAAGATATCAAGCTAGAAACCAGGAGACTGTGAGTTCTATTCCCACCTTAGGCAGAGTTGGGTGAGTTCGGGTTGGGGAAAATAGGAGAAAGAAGGAATATTAAGTATGTTCACCACTTTGAGTTATATATAAAAATAAAGGTGAGATAAAAATAAATAATAAAAAACAAGATCCTCCCATGTTTCCCATTAAACAAATACATTAACATGAAAAGGAAAGAATGGCTAGTATGCAAACAATCTTATCACACTTCATTGAAAAAGCTGCTTTAAATGTATACATTATTATATGATTCTCAAAAGAACACACAAAAATCCTATTTATACAGCTTGACAAATACATGATTGGTTTGCATTCATTACATGTCAGAATTAAACATTATTTGCCTTAAACTAAGGTAACGGATGAGTTCTTACCTGAATTTCATCGCACTTGATGAGTTTTTCCACTTCTTCTTGACTGAGGAGGATAAACTCTTCATGTTGTACTACATCTGGAAAATGCTTCTGACTAAAAACTTCTGCCGCCAGCATTAAATCAACACAATTATGCGTTTCAGCAAAATCACGAATACCTAAACAGTTAGAAGGATCCAACTGGCTTTCCAGAAATTCACAGCAAGCCTGCTTTACTCCTACAAGAAAATAAAGTAATGGTTGGCACTTTGACTGGTCAAATCATAATCTGAAAAATCACCTGGGAATCAAATTTAAATTAAAAGTGAAAATGTGCAATATTTATTTCTACTGAACAGCAACCCAGACAAGTGTAATGTTATATTGGGTTTCAACTGTGGTCAAAAAATTCATATCTTTACAAGATGATATTGCTTTTTTTTTTTTTACAAAAGACACATCTAAAGGAGATGATTAATCTCTGCTTAGAGATTGGGTTGAAGAGGTATATTTATTATTTCAATCAATAGAAAACTTGTGGCCGTTATGAACACTTCTTTTTATAAGTTCAATGAGCTGTATTTGACATAAATGTCACTTCTTAATTCCAGCTTACAAAACTACTGATATAAGTATGGTCATGATCAATATTTATAGTCTGAATTTAGACTCCACTGCCATGTTTTTTTTGACATTTTAAACACCTCTAGAATGAAAAAATCACATATTGGTTGTACTAGGACAGATAATCAATTTTTTGAAAAGTATTATATGGCCATTCAAAATATTCAGCATTCAGAACTAAGCAAATGGAGAAGCTGGAATTTTGAGAATCAGTTGTAAGTGCCACTCATTCAGTGCTATCACAACTTTGAGAAGTTGTTAAATAAATAGTTGGTAAGCAAGGTCTATATATTAATACATGTTTAATTTACTAACTTTAGTATGTTTGTAAAGTTCTGTTCATTTTTGTACAGTGAAGGTGTCCGGACAATGCATCTGATCCTTGATTCCTGCTCTATGCAATTTGTTTCTGGCATTACCTTTTAGCTGAAGTAGACAGGCTGCAGGGAGTAACTCCTGAACATTTTCTACCGTCACATGGACAGTCTCTGTATATACAAAATCCAGCAGTATTTCCATAGTTGAGGCTGTTAGCCCTTGGATATCCACATAGGGTTTATCTTTCTCTGAAAGCTACAAATTACAAGTACAATATGTTTAATTACAAGGATTTATATTAATGATCTTTACTGGGTTATGAAAACTAATTTGGAAAGCGTAAGTATGGGTAAGAGCACCTATTCAAACTTTTCATGTAATATAAAATAATTATTATTAAAAGTGCACCTTGAAAGACTACAATAAATACACAAATCTTAGTGCTTTTTCTGAGGAGCTTAAGATATTTAATTCACCATACCAGTTAAGAGGAACTTCTTTCATATATAAATTACAACAAAATCCTCCTCCTGTAAAAAAAAGTTACTAGTTTACAAAATATAATTTATTGAAATAAAATATATTTATTGTTAACAACTGTACTATTTCTGGCCTAGATAAGTAACATTCATAGTTTTGTTTCAGGTCACCTACTGACACATTTGGCAAAAGTAATTTATTAAGCATTAATTTACAAAGTATGAATTTACAACAAATAAAATTTCAAGAAGTATAACATTCCTGGAGAAATAATATATAGCATCAAACAAACACTTTGCTTCCTTTTAGAAAATAATTTAATGTTCATTCATTTCAATCTTTTTACTAGTACTTCAACACATCTTTTTCTAGAGGTCTTATAAGTTTACATAGTATAACATAAATGCTTTTAAAAATTATTTGCTCATAGATTTCAAATACATGTTAGAATTGTGGTTGCCAAAGCATCATATAAGAGTGTAAGTTAAGGATCATCTAATTCAAATGTATTGCCATAAGAGATCAAATAAATATCGTACTCAGATATTATTTGATTATACGTTATACTATACATACAAAAAAGTATATAAAAAGTGAAAGAGGGAAAATATTATGGAAAAACAAGATACAAACTAACGAAATTCTCAAATACCCCAAAAAGTCCTATTCTCTATAACCCTATAGGAGAAAGGCCACTAAAGAAGATACATAATTGTGCAAAATCCATGAAGTTGGCCTTCCAATTTTTGCTCAAATGAAAGGGCCCAAGTTGCGAAGGGGTCCAAGGTTTAATACTGAACTTCGTATTAACTTTTATACAAGTAGCAATATGGCCAAATATATATAATTAAATTATAGCAAAAGAAAATTGTTACCTATCCATTACATTGTTATGTTGTCAATTGTTATGATTATTACACTGTAACAATTTAAAGTTACTGGTAACATTCAACTTTAGAAAAACATGACTAAGATAATGTTTAAATTATATATTTATGCTACCAATTTTAGCCTCTGTATAAGAATACCCATACCCAGAGCCCAAACACATATACATTTATTTAAAAGCAAATCCCATTGCCTTACTTCCAGATTACACAAAGAACTGCAGCTGTACAATGCAATTCTATGCACATGTACTGGGTAAATCTCAAAGAATACAATGAGTCTTATTTCCAGGAAGGTTTAGACTTAGATTGCACTGATAATTTTAACTGTTAAGTCTCTGGTACATGTTACTAGCATGAAAAAAAAAATCCAAAATATGTTTGATGTCTATCTTACCTACCTCACTTGTGAACATAGCACAGAAGTAGTCACTGCAAGCAGCTAATACAATACGATGAGCTGGAAAGTCTTTTTGTTCCACACGCAGGGTCACATCACATAGTGTGTTACTCTTTCGCAAAGAGTTCATTGCATTAAGAATGGACTTGGCATGTGAATTAGTCATTATATCTTTAGGAGCCATAGTCTTAGCCCAGCCAACAAGAGTGGTGAGAAGGCAGGTTCAGAGTATGAATAACCTGTGAAGAAAATAAATTTTTTAGGGTAGATGGCTACCAGTCAGTTAAACAAAGTGCTACACATATGAACTGAATTTGATCTGTTTTACTCTAAAAAAAGGTTGGGTATTTTGCACAATTCAAATTTAGTAGCTTATTTTTCATTTCGAAGATTTCAACCTTCAATATACACTTGCAAGTACTTCAGCAAATATGCCTTCCTATGGCATAAGCTTTGCTTGATGTTTTGCAAATGAAAAACAAGGCCATATCCACATTACAAATATAAACTTTCCGGGCTAATTCAACAAGAAATTCATTCACAATTGAAGCTTCCAAATGAGCTCCTATTGGGGAACACCAGGGACATTCCCGATTGGATACAAATACAAAGACCCATTAACGAAAGGATGCTTCTGTCCCAGCTATGTCAACTAACAGTGCAAATAATTTTGCCATTACTAATCTCACTACCCACCGGAAGACAATACCTTTATTCTCCAACCTGGAACGCTGAGATATAATTGTATATTCATATATAACTGCGGAGAGGGAAGGACGACTTCCGCGAACCCTAATTAGCTCCAAGTTTTGTAGGAAAAAGACCGCACCTGCTCCGTTTCTTATGCTTTTACTTATCTGCAGAGCCCTGCCGGATACCGGCGAGCTCTTTAAGCCATGCAGTCGAAACAGGGTCCGTCTTCTACTGAGCCGAGCAGGGAAAAGAACCGCCGGCGAAACATCTCTCTCCTACCCAAATTCACCACCATAACATTTTCATGAGGGGAGAAATTCCCACTTCCTCAGCCCCACACGTCGCCTTCCTCTTTCACATTAGGCGCGTGCCGATTGCGTCACCATTCGCGCCGAGGGAGAGACCAAAAAAAGGCTGATTTCTATTGTACCCAAGTGCGAGGAATTGCGGCCCGAGGAAGGGAGGGACAGATAGAATGTGTTTCGCCTTGGTTGCTAAGCAACGAAACAGCTACCATTATCGTCCCCCGCCTCCTCTGTTCAGTTCAATGCCTTCCTGGGGCAGGGGGAAGGTGGCTGCTCTTTTTTTTTTCCTTCCTCGTTTTTTAATGTTTTGCTTTACTTTATCGCGCTGCTTAAGTAGCTTCAGGAGATACAGCAAAGGCGCGCTAAACCAAATGATTGAAATAAAGATTTGGGGTGGGGTGGGGTATATATTCGATTCAGTTATTGACTCACGGTGACTGCCTGGACTAGTAAAAACTATTCTAGTCGTATAGGGCGTATAACATTTTGACATAAACCCATCACGTTATTCCCTTTGGAGATAAACATTGGGAAGTACAGAAAAACAACCAGAAATAGATCGAAAGTGGATGATAACAAACAGAAAAAGACATCTTAAGAATGCAACCAAACGTCTCTGGTCAAATTTTGTGTAGTTTGTAAGCACTTGCATCCTTGCTGAGGCTTCTTCTGTGAATGAATGCTGGCACATGTTTAATGCTACACAAATTAAAGCAATTGAGGGGACCATTTTGCTTTGCTAGGATTAACTCTGAAGCATCTGGTGCTGCCTGGGAAAGCATCACTAACTGCTCAGATACAGGGAGGCTGAGAGAATATAGGCAGGTGCATGGCATGGTGGAACCCAGGTGTGGAGCTTAATCATTGTCTTCTGTGCCTACAATCTGTCCCTTGGACTAAGATCAAACATGGCTTTAGTGTTCAAAGAGACAGAGGAGCCAGGAGAAAGAATGATGAGAAATATTCTCTGCCTATCTCTCATCCATCTGTGCTTGTGCTCCATCAGGTGGGCTAACAGTAGCAACTGGGCTACATTTTTAACAAGAAAATATGGGTAGAAAAGGGAGTTAAACATTTCCCCAGCCATCATGATCAGGAGTATAGGAATTCCTTGTGTTGCTTAAGAAAAATGCATGCTCAATTCTATGTTTGCTTTAGTTATCCTTGGTAGGAGATGAAAGTATATTTTCTGTATGAATACTGCCCTTATGGGGAAGCACAAGTTTTATAGCAGACTATTCATGTACAGAAAATACATAAGGGATAGCCAAATCCTAGAATCTTGATAAGTACTTTCTACCAGGAAAAGAGTGAAAGGTTGAAGTTAGCTTTACCATATTTCTTTAACATATTTCTTGTATACATTAATATTAACCCTATTTTTTCCACTTTTTTACTTTCATTGCCTGAGCTTCCTACAATTTTAAAACTACATTCATTTTGTTCCTACAATTTCCCTCAATATATATTCATAAACCTATGAGAATAGAATTATGTAATCAGAATCATATATTAGTTAGTGATAATATTTCTGAGGTTAGAAATGTCAAATATAGAATTGCATATGCTAATAGCATTGCTAGCTTAGTTCTTCCATCTAATTTATTTATGCTATTTGCTCTGTATAAACAATACATTTTTAAGCTGAGAGTTTTGTTTTTTTGACACAGTCTGATAAAACTGGTACACTGTTCTGAATGTTTTTCCCAACAGATGGCAGAATTGTCTCCTGACTAATAATTGTAGTTTTTGTTTGGAAGAGACACAGAATTCATAGAAAAGCAACAACAAGAAGCTCTAACAACCCTTTTTGTCTATCATGAAAACACAAAGAACAAAATAATATATTCAGTTGGATTCCTTCTCTCTTTCAGAACATTTCTCTGGAATATAACAACAATATGGTTTCAGAAAAAACTATCCTGTAATCTGCAACTCTTACACTGCAAAAACATATGGACTACACAACTTGATCAGGGCAAAACAATAGACGCAATCTACATAGACTTCTGTAAAGCCTTCAATTCAGTGGTACACGACAAACTACTGCTAAAACTAAAATCTTATGGTATCTCTGGACAACTGCATAACTGGATAGAAGCATTCCTGTCAAACAGACAACAAAGGTCAAAATTGGGAGTGTCTTACCAAATTCTGTACCTGTCAACAGTGGTGTCTGTTATGTATGCAGGTTTAAAGTCATTGGTTTAGTTTGAACTGTTCTTGTAAAATGTAAGAAATGATTGGTTTAAAAAGTGCGGGAAAACCTTGCACTCTGATTGGCTGGCAACTGCGGCTGCTGGCTATAAGTAGCAGCCGCAGCCCAGCCAAAGTGGGTTCGTTCTGAGCTGTAGTCACTAATAAATAAAGAGCTTGAAGCACTCCGCGTCTGTCTCTTCATGCAAACTTAACACTGGCGACGAAGGTGGGATCTCCCTGAAGAAGAAGGCAACACGGAACAGAAGAAGAGAGAGATGGCTGCTGAACACCCCCCCAGCCCCATTCGATCCGACGGCAGAAGACTGGGAGACGTATGCAGATCGTTTCCAAATGTATCTGGAAGGAAACGATCTTGCTGACATTTCCGAGAAGCAGAAGAGGGCGGTCTTTCTCACGCACTGCGGTCCGGCAGTTTTCAAGATGGCAAAGGCATTGGCGGGAGCTGCAGATGTGAAGGTAATGGAATGGCCTGACTTAGAAAAGTTGTTAAGAGCCCATTACACCCCACAAGTATCGTGCCTCATTAAGAGACACGAGTTTTACCGTCGGGAACAAGGGGAAAGTGAAAATGTAAACCACTTCGTGGCAAGTTTAAGAGACATTGGGGGTACATGTGAATTTAACAATTTAGAAGAGGCCATGCATGATCGATTTGTTCTGGGCC
Organism: Naja naja; assembly: GCA_009733165.1. Taxonomy (NCBI): domain Eukaryota; kingdom Metazoa; phylum Chordata; class Lepidosauria; order Squamata; family Elapidae; genus Naja; species Naja naja. The sequence goes on from CM019150.1 coordinate 39,234,398, forward strand.
TTAAAGACAAGGTGCTTCAGAGCAAGTTATTACTAAGACCTAAGATCACGCTGAAGGAAGCAATAGAAGAAGCTACAGCAGAAGCTACCAAGTCCTCAGCAGCAGCCATGAAGAAAATTAACAAGGCCACAAGCCATCCTGATGTGGAAAAGTCCACAACAACTCATTGTGAGCAAATAGATTCTGAGTCAGACTGTAGTGAGGTGGAGGAAGGAATTTATAGACTCAGAATGGAGCGGAAAAAGAAAGACCTGGGAAGAAAGAGGCAAGATTTCTACTGCAGAGGTTGTGGGGGAAACCACCCCCGCACTGAATGCAAGTTCCTAGATACCATCTGCAAATCAGTCTGCAAATCATCCAGAACTCCACCCAACAGAAGGAAGTTTCCTGACAAAGAATTCAAGCCCAACAACCTCAGTGAGAAAATGGGGCGCAGCACAGAAGCAAAGGGGAAGAATGAAACTTATCAGACAGTAACTATTGGTCATTCTTCTTCTATCAATAACAGAAAAGTGCATGTCAAGGTACTAATTGAAGGAAGGCCTTGCCAAATGGAAGTGGACTCAGGCTCATATTTATCTATGGGACACTATTCACAGGCTACTTCCCAACATTCAGAAGAAGCATTTCAAGAAGCAAGCACTGACTCTTAAAGACTACCAAGGGAACAAGATTCCAGTAGTTGGAACAAGAGAATTCAACGTGAAGTTCAAAGGCCACACCAAACGCTTGCCCCTGACCATCGTGGACAAGGATCGCCCAAGCTTGCTGGGACTTGAGTGGTTCAATCCACTAGGCATTGAGGTGACTGGCATCAATCACGTGAGCAACACTGAATGGGAGGAGGCCTTGAAGTCTGAGTTTCCAGAGGTCTTCAGCGAAGGATTGGGCAAGTATATGGGGACCCCTATCACTTTCAACCTAGATCCCAAGGTGCCCCCAATTTGCTTAAAGCCCAGAAGGGTCCCATTTGCCTTAAAGGAAAAAATTGATGCACAATTAGATAAACTAATAGCTCAAGGAGTTTTAGAGCCCACTGACCACTCCAGGTGGGAGACACCCATAGTCACGCCAGTCAAGACTGATGGGTCAGTGAGAATCTGTGGAGACTATAAGGGGACATTGAACCATGCGCTTCAACAGAGCGCATATCCAGTTCCAGTGGTGCATCATTTACTACATTCACTTGGCAGGGGTACAGTCTTTGCCAAATTGGATCTGGCCCAGGCATATCAACAATTAACAGTTGATGATGCCACTGCAGAGGCCCAAACCATTGTGACTCATAGAGGTGCTTTCAAATGTAAAAGGTTACAGTTTGGAGTAAGCGTGGCACCAGGCATCTTCCAAAGCCTTATGGAAAGGATGCTCCAAGGACTGCCAGGGTAGTACCTTACTTTGATGATGTGTTAATCTCTGCTGAAAATGACACTCAGTTACAAGAGAGACTCAGAGAAGTCCTTACCAGATTCAAAAAGTGGGGTTAAAAGTCAAGGAAGAAAAATGCACTCTTAGAACTGACAAGGTTGAGTTCTTGGGCTATATGATTGACAAGCATGGTATCCACCCCACAGATGCCAAGGTTCAGGCAATCAAAGAAGCCCCTAGACCAAAATGTAAAACACATTTGCAAGCCTTCCTTGGACTCATTAACTTTTATCACATGTTCCTACCTCAGAAGGCAACCATTGCAGAACCACTGCACAGATTATTAGACAAAAAGTCTGCATGGGTCTGGGGCAGAAAAGAACAATCTGCATTTAACAATATTAAAAGACTAATCACGTCTGATGCTGTACTGATACAGTTCTCTGAGAATTGCCTGTTGTACTGACTTGTGATGCATCCCCTTTTGGAGTGGGTTTTGTTTTGAGCCACAGGCTTCCCAGCGGGAGGGAAGCTCCTATTGCATTTTACTCTCGCACCTTGACCAAAGCAGAGAGGAACTACAGCCAACTGGACAAGGAAGCCTTGGCAATTGTTACAGCTGTCAAGAAATTCCATGAGAATTTATATGGGAGAACATTTACCATTGTCACAGATCACAAACCTCTGTTAGGCATTGTGGCAGGAGACAAACCTACGCCCACTATCCTGTCACCAAGAATGCTGAGGTGGACTGAATTTCTTGCTGCTTATTCATACAAACTCATCCACAGGCCTGGCAAAGACATTGGGCATGCAGATGCTTTGAGTCGCTGCCCACTTCCTTCTCACACTGAGGACTTTGCTCCTGAGACTTACACCTTTTTCTAGAAACTGTTGCCAAGCTTCCAGTACACGCTGCTGAAATTGCCAGAGAGACTGCCAAAGACACTTTATTGGCTCCTGTTATAGGCTGGATTAAGAAAGGTTGGCCTCTTCAAGATCTACCTCAACTTGCCCAACCTTTTAAGTCCAGGCAAACTGAATTATCTGTATTAAGAGGATGTATTTTGTGGGGTAACAGGGTGGTTATTCCTGCAAAACTACAGAAAGAGGTTTTGGAAATGTTACATGAGGGTCATCCAGGTATTGTCAGAATGAAGGGATTGGCCAGGAGTTATGTATGGTGGCCAGGTTTTGACAAAATGGTTGAAAACTGGGTTGCATCTTGTCCCAACTGTCAGGTAGTCAGGTCTGCCCCACCCTCTGCCCCCACACAGGAATGGGAATGTCCTAGGGGCCCATGGTCCAGGATTCACATTGATTTTGCTGGCCCTACCAGAGGGCACACTTTCCTTATTATAGTTGATGCATATTCCAAATGGCTAGAGGTCATCCCTATGGCATCCACCACAACTGATGCTGTCATCAAACAGCTTAAAAGCTTTTTGTAACTCACGGGTTACCTGATGTACTCGTTTCTGACAATGGTCCTCAATTTACATCCAACCTTTTTGAATCATATCTAGCACAGCAGGGTATCAGACATGCCCTGACAGCCCCTGGGCATCCTTCGCTAACGGCCGGGCTGAACGTATGGTACATTTACCAAGGAAAAACTTCAGCAATTGGGTCCAGGGGATATCACTGAGAGAGTTGAAAAACTTCTCAGTGTTCAGCATATCACTCCCAACCCCTCAACTAATTTGTCCCCAGCAGAGTTGTTGATGGGTAGGAAACTCAGGTCTCCCCTTGACTGCCTTCATCCCACTTACGCACCCAACGCACCACTAGATTCCACTAGCAAAGTTCGCACGTTCACTGTGGGTGATTCTGTTTATGCTAAGAACCTTATGGGTGAACCATTATGGATTCCTGCTGAGATAACCCAAATCACAGGCCCCAGGTCTTACAGGGTACAAACGGAGGATGGTGTCCTCTGGAGCAGGCACATTGATCAGTTAAGATCCAGATTGCCTCAGGAGCATCGTTTTTGCTCCTCTCTGGTTCCTATACCTACTGCCTCTTCTAGGGGGGAAGGGGAGGATCATGAGTGTAATGAACAAGCAAGAATCAACCCCATGTGTAACGAGCCAACACGACAGGAACCATCCCAAAACCTGTCACAATACCAACAACCATTTTCACAAATGGAAAATTGCACATCATTACCTGATTTAGGTGCTGACATTGGGTTGGAGATGGATTGGGAGGAGAGACCAGGTTGTAGTAACCAAACAGGTTCTACCATTACTACAAGTCCTAGTAAGGAAATGTCAGCAGACACATTTCCTCCCTCACAAGGTGAGAACCTTAAAACATCTGAACCACGTAGGTCTCAATGTACACGTAAGAGCCCCACCTATTTAAAAGAATACATTAAATAGGCTGGGGTTTGAGTATGGACTGAACCTAGTGGGGAGGGGTGTTATGTATGCAGGTTTAAAGTCATTGGTTTAGTTTGAACTGTTCTTGTAAAATGTAAGAAATGATTGGTTTAAAAAGTGCGGGAAAACCCTGCACTCTGATTGGCTGGCAACTGCGGCTGCTGGCTATAAGTAGCAGCCGCAGCCCAGCCAAAGTGGGTTTGTTCTGAGCTGTAGTCACTAATAAACAAAGAGCTTGAAGCACTGCGCGTCTGTCTCTTCATGCAAACTTAACAGTGTCCCCCAAGGCAGCGTTCTAGGACCAACTCTCTTCATATTCTACATAAATGACCTCTGTGATCATATTAAGAGCAACTGCATTCTGTTTGCTGATGATGTAAAGCTATTCAACACCACAGACACTACTGCTACCCTTCAAAAAGACCTCGACTATGTATCAGAATGGTCAAACAAATGGCAACTTCAAATCTCAACAAATAAATGCTCTGTCCTACATATTGGCAAAAAAAATCAGAAAATAAAATACAAGCTGAATAGTCAAGACCTTGTTGATGATCCAAACTCTGTCAAGGACCTTGGAATACTCATCTCTAATGATCTAAGTGTTAGAGCCCACTGTAACTACATAGCCAAAAAGGCATTAAGAGTTGTTAACCTAATCCTACATAGCTTTTTCTCTGGTAATATCACTCTACTAACTAGGGCATACAAAACATTTGCTAGACCAATACTCGAATACAGCTCATCAGTCTGGAACCCACATCATGTATCTGATATTAATACAGTTGAGAAAATCCAGAAATATTTCACAAGAAGAGTTCTACACTCCTCTACTTGTTGCAGAATACCTTATGCCACCAGACTTGAAATTCTAGACTTAGAAAACCTAGAACTACGCCACCTTCGGTCCAATCTAAGTATATTATATAAAATCATACATTGCAATGTCCTTCCGGCCAATGAATACTTCAGCTTCAACCATTACAATACAAGAGCAAACAATAGATACAAACTCAAGGTTAACCGCACCAAACTTGATTGCAGGAAATACGACTTCAGCAACAGAGTGGTCAATGTCTGGAATACTCTACCTGACCCTGTGGTTCCTTCCCCAAACCCCAAAACTTTAATCTTAGACTGTCTACTATTGACCTCACCCCTTTCCTAAGAGGTCTGTAGGGGGCGTGCATAAGTGCATTAATGTGCCTACTGTCCCTGTCCTATTGTTTCTTTTATTTTTCTTATATGTATTCATTTCATGTAATCACAACTATGTTTATCCTTATACTTATTATCTTGTAAGCAATTGACAAAATAAATAAAATATTTTCATCTATTAATTTCTACATATGCAAATAGTATTAATATTAAAGGACTAAATGGTTGCAAGCTCTTTAAATATAAACAGATAAGTCTGATGAATAATCTTATCCTTCTAAACAAAATTTAAAAATTGTTTTTCTGTAAAAAAGTATCCCAAAAGTTTTGGATTACGTTATCTCCTTCCTACCAATAAATTTACAAGTGAGCTACAACCTTTTCAGTTAATCTCATTTCCCCTTTTTTGCATAGCTGTCAAATTGAGTTCATTGAAAGATTTCTTCACGCATTTCTTTTGCAATAGTTTTTAATGTTTATGAACACAAAGATGAAAAACTAATACAAACTAAGGAAAATATAAAAAGTAAAGAAAAAACAACATAAAAGTGGAAGGAGATAGAAAAAAAATTAAAGAAAATATATAAAAGTTGACTTCCTGCTCCCTCCAGACAAGGAGAAACAATTTGACAAGTATAACTTAACCCCTTCTGTAGTGCTTCAATTTTAAACAATCTCTTCTTCCCATACTTCATACCACAAATTTGAAAAAAAGCAGTCTTTGTAAACAATCTCCCTTAATAGAATGTATTATTGTCTAAATGCATATAGATTTTCTCTAATATACTTTTTATTATTATTGATAAATTGCATGGTGATATAAAGAAAATTATGGTATAAATTTTGATTTTTAAAAAAGCACCAAATTAAAAGCTTCCAGTAACTACAAAATAAGGTACATTTATATTTAAATAAGAATTAAACACCATCACTAACAAAATACTTAGAGAGTGATACTGAGATGGAAAATTAAATTAAGGAGGACATCCAAATACAAAAATGTAGCAATAACTTAACATTTAGACTGCTTGTATACATGTTCAAATCATGATAATTGAAAAAATGTGCCCTTGAAAAATTGGGAGTCATTAGATTTTCTAAAGTTTGAGAGCCAGTTTGGTGTAGCGGTTAAGAAACCAGATGAGAAACCAGGAGATCCTGAGTTCTAGGCCCACCTTAGGCATAAAGACAGCTGGATAACCTTGAGCCAATCACTCTCTCTCAGTTCTAAGTAGTGGGCAATAGTAAACCACTTCTGAATAGCAAACTTTGCCAAGAAAACTACAGGGATGTGTCCAGGTAGTTGCCAGGAATCAATACTGACTTGAAGGCATGCCAGCACATACATGAGTGTGAACACACACACAGACCAGACAAAGTTGAGGTCACCTTGGAATTAAATAATGCTGAGGACTGGTCTAATTTGGAAGAAAGAATTTGAAAACCCAGTTCTAGCAAGTTATTGGTCTCAGGTTTTTAAAAATTGTTAAATACGTTTCTTACAGACTTAACATGGTATGAATTGATGACAAATTTCTTTTTGGTATCTACTGAATTTTTCAAAAAATGTTAAAAATAATTGATTATCTATTAATCTGTGCTGGAGATACAAACATTTAGAAGTATGTTAACACATGAGATTTAGTCATACCACCCTGGTTTTTCCATATCCTTAATATTTATTTTATTTATTTATTTATTTTATTTTTATTCATATTTATATCCTGCCCTTCTCTGGAGACTCAGGGCAGCTTACAATTTTTGGGATACAACCCAATGCGCTCAGCAATAGCCTTCCTTCCATTGTATATGCCTGCTTATTACTAAGCGGCATTTTTACAAAGTCAGCTTATTCCCCCCAACAATCTTGGGTCCTCAGTTTACCTACCCCGAGAGGATGGAAGGCTGAGTCAACCTTGAGCCTGGTGGGATTCGAGCCTGCAATAATTACAGGCAGCTGGAACTAAGTGCTAGGCTATTAACAGCCTGCACCACCAAGGCCCTTATGGGGTCCTCATAGGAGAAATTAGATTTCAAGACATTAAGGTTAAAATATATTTCCAAAATTTGTAATGTATTAATTATGAAAACATTTAGTCCTATCATGCTTGGAGAGGAAAAACATTTTACATATTCTTGGGAAGGTAATAGTGCAACATAAACCAAAGGATGGCTTGGTGAAATGTATGCACTATCAACCTTTGAACTAGTCCATTATGGACAAAATGGATGTGTTACCTTTTAGTCAAAAACAATATTGGTGCTTTTGTCCCTTCTGTTTTGCATACTTTGTTTTAAATTTGTTGTTGTATTGAAGTAATCCTTTTTGTTATGAAAATTAATTTGGTGAAACCATTTAATTTGACCATAATGCTGTTAAATATAATTTAAATTTAAATATATGTTTTAAGATGCTCAGAATAGTATAGTAATGCAGTATTTGAGATCCAAAAAGGAGGTTTGAAAAGAGACAATCATGAGGTAAAATTTATTTAGAACAACTAAAGGTAATTTAGATTCACTATGAAAGTTCAGTGAAAATATGTAAATATATATATCAAAAATGAGAAGAAAAACTTACCAAGTAAAACATGATAAAAAAGAACAGTATTAAAGAAGCTGGTAGGATCAAGAAAGCATCCTTCAATTTCAAATTAGTCTAATTTCATTTTTTTTCACCTGTACTCATTCTTGGACCATTCCTGTTCATCTTTCTTTTAACCTACATACTTTCATCCTTAAAAGCCACATTAAAATTTCTATTTAAAAACATTGCATACAGCAATATTTTCAAATGATGGTTCACAAGATTAATTTATACAGCCTTTTTTATTTTATAAGAAATAAAAACTCTAAAACTCTAAACATCCTGGTTGTTACTGCAATTATAATATTCTCCAAAGCACCTGAAGGCAGGACAAGAAGCAATGGATGGAAACTAATCAAGGAGAGAACCAATCTAGAAATAAGAAAAAAATTCCTTGCAGTTAAAACAAGCTGTCAAGGTTGACTTGCAAAAAATACCTTTCTGCTTGTAGCTTGACAACAAAGCAAAGGAGGGAGAGGGGTATGATTGAATGTGTGGGAAGGAGCCATTTGCAGTTTGAGAAAATCTTACAACCCCAAGGTCATGAGCTGAAGACTTTTGAAAGGTGCAGACTGCTTTCCCAAAATAAAGTGCTTAACCTGGATTGTGGACAATGAACACTGGGTGGCCTGGGGAAAGGAAAAGGGGGTTTCATTATACTGTGTTTCACACCAAAACCGTAGAACTGGCTTTGTTTCTTCTGTGTCTGTATAGATCTGTTGGAAGAAATAGCCATCTGGTTCAGTTCCAAGCCGTGAGAAAGGCACTGGAAACATGGAGGCTAATTGGAAAGATGGCTTAATGAACCAGAACCACCAAGCACATGGTTCTGGTGCAGCTGACCACATGGAGTTGAGGGGGGAGGTTATATCTTCTCTTGAGCTTTGCACTCGAACTTCCTGTTCCTGTGCAAGAACATGTATTCTATTGTAGGATTCATAGCTGGCTCTATAGATTGCCTGAGCTCCCAGGTTTGGTTGAAGTTTGCTGTGGGTGATGCAGTGAAGGAATTACACTTAGGAGATTGTACTCTATGTCTTCTGCTAAATGGTAGTGGGTTAATCCTATTATGTCCTGAAGGATAATCTCTTCATCCTGGAGCTGAAGGTCTTTTGTTTTGTAGATAGGCTGGCAGCTGGCCCAGTCTTAATGAGCACAAAATATCTGCGGGGGGGGGCAGGGAGCTGGGGCTCTGAGTTTCTGTCTCCTTTAAGATTTATTTCTCTTTTAGGAGGACTATTTTATCCTCTCTTTTCAATATTCCTCAAAATATTTCATTCTTCCAGGAGTGGGATTGGCTTCCCATAGATCTATCAGTAAAGTTTTACTCTTGGTAATGAAAATGTCCCAGGAGTTTCTTTTGTTGTGCATGCCAGTGGGACAGTTGACATAATCTGCGCATGCCTGACTAACATGGCTGGTTTCTGTTGAGTCTCGGAGTGAGGCGGAAGGCTCGAGCGGTCTGAGAGGGTGTTTGGAGGGGTTTTTTATAGCCCCGGTACCTGGCATTATAGCCCCGGTACCTGGCATCGTTGCTGGTGGGCTTGGGTAGCCGAACGAGACCCTCGGCAGGGGATTCGCTGGGCTCTGGAGCGAGAGGGGATTGGCGTCATCTCCCCCCCGCTTTCTGTGTGCGCAGAGCTGTGGAGGCATCGGCGTGGTGTAGCAGCGGCTCCAGGCAGCTCCGGGCGGCTCCGGGCAGCTGCGGGCGCGTTGACGATGAGCCCGGCAGTGTTTTCCTCCTGGGGGGCCTCGGATGAGACCGTCAGCTTGGGACTCGTTGGGCTTTGGGTCGAGCTGGGATTCAGTGGCATCCCCGCCGTTTTTGCATCGGAGCCTGCGAAGTGCCGGGTGGTGCAGCAGTGGCTCCAGGTGCGGCGTGTGAGCCCCATGATGCCCCCCCCTTCTGGATCAACTGGGGCGCGGTTCTGAGGCTACAGCTGATCTGGGAGGGTCAGCCCTGTAGATGCCAGGAAGACCTGGAGTGATGGTGGCGTCGGGAGTGGTGGCGGTGATGGTGGCGAGAATGGCGCTGTTTGTGGCTAGCTCCTGGCCTTTATTTTGTTTAGAGGGCCAATGTGACACTGGGGCTGTCCCGGGTATGGCCTGGAATACAGCAGGAAGCATAACCGGTCCTGGGTCAGCTGTTATGGGTGGAGGCCCTGGTCCCGTCCAAGGGCTGTTAAGGGCTGTGATGTTTCCATCTATGGCGTTGGAGGTGATGGTGGTGACGCCCTTTTCCTGCTGTTTCTTATGGCCTGACTCTGGACTTTTCCATCGACCATTGTGTTTGGTCATTTGGCCTCACCTATGTTACTGCTTCCACTTATACCATCTGCTCCATCTTCGCAAATTACAAGGTACTCTAATTACTGGGATTGAACCATCTATATCGTGCCATAGACCACGGAGGGGTGAGCTTGGACACCCTAGTCACCTGGGCCCGGATTCCCAGTGCCGACTGTACACCCTTGAACTTGGTTTACGGCTACCAGATTTTGTTGTTTCCCTAGCCATGGTGAGAGAACAGCAGTGGGGACTCACTTTCTGTCTAGATAGCCATTTAACATCTGTTTACCAACTGTCCAATTGGTGCCATGGGGGATACCCGCGGTGAGAGTGCGGGACTTGATCCGGAGGAGGGTCTTAAACATCGACCACAGGTCTGTTGTGAGAGGGCAGCCTGGTTCCTGGACCCCCCGATGGGCAGTACCTAGGACTTTACCAAGTTCCTATATTCCGGACTTTATTGTTTCCACCTACAGACCCTTGTGCTGGTTCCTTGACATCCCTGGATCTGTAATATTCGAACTTTTACAGCAGCAGAGCTTCAGGCCTTCAGGAGGCTCCCTCCCTCCAGGACATGGCCTGCTACACTATCACCGGCCTACCTCGAGGATGGGTTATGGAACCCGGAGAGATGGCATGGCGGGGAGTTGGGTTGGGGTTGGGGCTCTAAGAAGGCAAAAAAGAGGGTCACTAGGGCCCCTTTAATTAAATTTTTAAATAAATTTTTAAGTAGGCTAGGGAGGAGGGTGGGAAATGATGTCGAGGGGGCTCGTGGCGGGGGATGGAGGTTGGGAGCTGGTGAGGGCCCAGTGTGCGGGCCAGGGACCGTGATCCCTAGGGTGGTTGGGATCGGTGGGAGATGACGAGGCATAGGGCCAGATCATGTGTTGGGAGCGCGCCCTCGCTATCTTCGAGCGGTGCCATGCTCCGACCCTATGACCTCCTCCCCTGGGGACAGGGGAATGGGGACCCCTGGGCTCAAGCTGGTGTATTTTAATGCCAGGTCTGTGGCTAATAAGTCTTCCCTCCTCCGCGAGGTGATTGAGGAGGAGGCTGCGGACCTGGCTTGCATCACTGAGACCTGGTTGGGCCCAGAGGGAGGAGTCCCTCTGGTTGATTTATGTCCCCCAGGTTTCTGGATTTTGCACCGGGCACGGGCTCGGGAGGGGTGGTGGAGTGGCTGTGGTTATTCGGGAGACCCTGATTCCAAGGGAGGTCGCTGTTCCTGAGATAGGCGGAAGTGAGACCCTCCTCCTGAGGTGGGGGCCTGGTGGTCGGGTGGGTTTGCTGCTGACATACCTTTCCCCCAGCTGTGTGGCAGCAACCCTGCCTGGGTTTCTCGGCGTTCTCTCGGGGGTGGCGGTGGATCTCCCAGGGCTTATGGTCCTGGGTGATTTCAATCTGCCTTCCCTTGGGGGGGCGTCGGGTTTGGCCCAGGAACTCATGGACTCCATGGGGACCATGGGCCTGACCCAGTTAATTCAAGGCCCGACTCACGAGGGGGAAAACATTCTCGACCTGGTTTTTGTCTCGGAACAGTGGCGTAGTGATATAGGGCAGGCGAGTTGTACAACACTGCCCGTCCCATGGTCTGATCACTATCTCCTGCGGCTGGTCTTCCACCAGGCTGCCCCCCACTGCTGGGATGAGGAGCCACTTAGATGGTTCCGCCCCAGACGCCTAATGGACCCTGAAAGGTTCCAGGCGGAACTGGGGTTTTTCCCCATTTCCCTTGCCCACAACTCTGCCGAGGACCTGGTGGCTGCTTGGCAGCAGGCTGCTGAGGCTGCCCTCGACAGGGTTGTGCCCATGTTGTCCCTTCACACGCCGTGGATCCCGGGTAGCTCCTTGGTATACTGAGGAGCTCCGGGAGATGAAGCGCCATCAGAGGGGTTTAGAGAGCAGGTGGAGGGCCACCCGCTCCCAAGCTGATCGAGCCCAGTTAAGAGCCCATATAAGGACATACCTGGTAGCTATGGGGGTGGAGAAGGTCTTATCTCTCCACCCTCATAGCGTCCGCAGATAACTGCCCAGCCACCCTGTTTAGGGCCACCCGTTCCCTCCTACATCCGGGGGAGGTGGTGGACCCTCTCCGGGGAAGGGCTGAGGAATTTGGTCAATATCTGTTGGATAAGATCGCGCGGATTTGGGAGGGTTGTGCTCCACCTTGCAGTGGTCTGAGGATCGTGGTGCAAGTAGTCTGGCTGGTGTGTTCTGGGCTGAGTTTGACCCTGTTTCCGAGGATGAAGTGGACAGGATTATGCGGCGTCTGAGTTCCACCACATGTTTGTTGGACCCGTGCCCTTCCTGGCTGGCTTATGCCACCAGGGAGGTCACCTGCGGTTGGCTCTGGGCAGTGGTCAATGCTTTGTTAAAGGAGGGTGTCTTTCCCTCCGCCTTGAAAGAGGCGGTGGTGAGGCCCCTCCTGAAGAAGCCTGCCCTGGACCCGACCGTGTTAGACAACTTCCATCCAGTCTCCAACCTTCGTTTTTTGGCGAAGGTTGTTGAGAGTGTGGTGGCTCAGCAGTTTCCACTTTTCCTGGATGAAGCAGACTACCTAGATCCGTACCAATCGGGCTTCCGGCCTGGTTTCAGCACGGAGACGGCATTGGTCACACTGATGGATGATCTCTGGAGGCCCGGGACAGGGGTTTTTCCTCTGTCCTGGTCCTATTAGACCTCTCAGCAGCTTTCGATACCATCGACCATGGTATCCTTTTGCGACGCCTCGAGGGGCTGGGAGTGGGGAGCACTGTTCTTCGGTGGCTCTCCTCCTACCTCTCCGGGCGGTCGCAATCAGTGTTGACAGGGGGACAGAGGTCGGCCCCGAGGCTGCTCACTTGTGGGGTCCCTCAGGGGTCGGTCCTCTCCCCCCTTTTATTTAATATCTACATGAAACTGCTGAGTGAGATCATTTGTGGTTTTGGGGTGAGGTATCACCAGTATGCTGATGATACCCAGTTATACATCTCCACCCCAAACCAAATCAGTGATGCCCTCTCCGTGATGACTCACTGTCTGGATGTGGTACGGATCTGGATGGATGGAAACATGCTTCGGCTCAACCCGGCCAAGACTGAGTGGCTGTACATACCGCATCTCGTCCAGTCAAGAGTGTCCATCGTTGACCATAGGGGGAGTGGTGTTGCCCCCTGTGGATAGGGCACGGAACCTGGGAGTCCTCCTGGACGCACGGCTCCAGTTGGAGGAGCAGGTGGGGGCCGTCGCCAGGGGGGCCTTTGCCCAGGTCCGGCTGGTTCGCCAGCTTCGCCTGTTTCTGGACCGAGATGCCCTGCGTACTGTCACTCATGCCCTTGTTACCTTGCGACTCGACTACTGCAACACTCTCTATTTAGGACTGCCCTTGCACACCATCCGGAGGTTACAGCTGGTGCAGAATGCTGCTGCGCGGGTTGTGATGGGAGTTACCCGATTCTCCCATATTACCCCCCTCCTGCATGGCTTGCATTGGTTGCCGGTTGCGCTCCAGGTGAGGTTCAAGGTTTTGGCTTTAACATTCAAAGTCCTACATGACATGGGTCCACATTATTTAAGGGAGCACCTCCTACCGATATCGGGGACCAACCGCCCTGTACGGGCACACAGGCAGGGGCTCCTCGGGGTCCCGTCGGCAAGCCAATGTCAGCTGGCAGTCCCCCGACGGCTAGCCTACTCTGTGGCGGCCCCTGACTTATGGAATCAACTGCCTCTGGACCTCCGCCTGGCCCTGACCTCCGCACCTTCCGCGATTTGAAGACCTGGCTATTTGACCAAGTCGAGCTGTGATTACCTTACTGGGGGCATGGGACAGTTTTAATTTTTAATTTGGTTTTATTGGACCTTATAGTGATTTAATTTCTTTTTAATTATTTATTGTATTTGTATGTTTTAACTGTGAGCCGCCCCGAGTCTTTGGAGATGGGGTGGCATATAAGTCCAATAAAATAATAAAATAATAAATAATCAGTGGAATGGCTTGCCTTTAGAAGTTCCAACAATGGAAGTTTTTAAGAAGAGATTGGATAACCACTTGTCTAAAATGGTATAAGGCCCCCTCATGAGCAGAGGGTTGGACTGTAAGACCTCCAAGGTCCCTTCCAACTTGGTTGTTTTGTTGTTCTGTTACTAGTTAATTGAACATCATACAGTATAGAAATGCATGATGGCTGTTTCTTTTTATTTGTTTAGCCACTAAAGTAAAAGTATGCCGCCAATCTATTTTTCAGATCAGGAGAGCACAGAAAGCATAGAAATTCAAAATCCACCATATGTCTCTCCCTCTACATAATACAAACTTATAAGATACATACAGCCATATATACATTAAGAAACACATATAACACATGCACAATCTATCCCAATCAGAAACCCTGGATGACCAAGGAAGTCCAGCGCCTCTTGCGTGACAGGACCAAGGCCTTTAGGTCCGGTGATGGGGCAAAATACAGTGTTGCCAGAGCTAATCTGAAGAAAGGTATTCAGAAGGACAAGACAGATTATAAGAGGAAGATTGGGGATAATTTTTATAGCAATAACATGAGGCAAGTGTGGCGAGGGATTCAGTTACAAACCATCAACCGACCAATGTCATCCTTGCTGAGAGGGATGCTTCATTGGCAGAGGAACTGAATCATTTCTTTGCTCGCTTTGAAGTGGAGACATCAGAGACAGCTAAAATACAGCCACCAGTCAATTGTAGCCCCCACCTCATTGTGGAAGAACAGGAGGTGAGGAGCATTCTGAGGGCTGTGGACCCTAGAAAGGTTGCTGGTCCTGATGGTATCTTTGGCCAAGTGCTTAAAGACTGTGCTGATCTGCTGGCTGGAGTCTTTACCAGGATCTTCAGTCGGTCTTTATCCTAGTCCACTATTCCATCTTGTTTGAAGGCTTCCACCATTGTTCTGCTGCCAAAGAAGTTCCCTATCAATAACCTCATTACAGACCAGTGGCACTCACTCCTATCATCATGAAGTGCTCTGAGAAATTGGTCTGCTGGCACATCATTTCTGGTCTTCCACATACGTTTGATAAACACCAGTTTGCATACAGAAAAAATAGATCTAAGAGGCTATAGCCATCACTCTTCACACTGCTCTGACTCATCTAGAACAGCAGGGGGCTATGTGAGGATGCTTTTGTGGATTTTAGTTCTGCATTTAACACAATTTTTCCACATAGTCTAGTGTCTAAACTTCTGGACCTTGGGCTTTCTAATTCAATCTGCCTTTGGATTATGGATTTCTGTCTGGCCACTCACAGAGGTCAGATTAGGTAATCATACCTCTTCAGCCTTATTCTTAACACTGGTACACCACAGGGTTGCGTGTTGAGTCCCTTACTCTATACTCTATGTGCATGACTGCATTCCCTCATGCTAGTAATACTATTGCTAAATTTGCAGATGATACAACAGTGGTGGGACTTATCTCCAGGGGGTGAGTCTGCCTACCAAGATGAGGTGGACGGTTGCTTTTGTGGTGTGGAGACAATAACTTGGTCCTCAACACCAATAAGACCAAGGAGCTTATAGTGGATTATAGAAGGAACAGATCAGACATCCAGCCCTTGCTTATCAATGGAGACCGAGTGGAGCAAGTGGCCAGTTTTAAGTTTCTGGGTGTTACCTAAAAGAGACCTGACCTGGGGTGCCCACATTGCAGCCCTGGTCAAAAGGGCCAGCAGAGATTATACTACCTGAGACTTCTCAGAAAACAACAACTGAATGAAAAACTGCTGGTGACCTTCTACAGCTGCACCATAGAGCATTTTAACATACTGCACCTCTGTATGGTTTGCCAATTGCACAGTGGCAGATAGGAAAGCACTCCAGAGGGTTAATGTCATTGCCCAGAAGATCATTGGTTGCCCTCTCCCTCTTGGAAGAGCTTTATAGCTCCATTGCCTTAAGAAAGTTCAAAACATCCTCAAAGATCCATCTCATCCTGGGAACCCTTTTTTGAACTATTACTACCTGGCAGACGGTACAGAATAATAAAAACAAGGACAAATAGGTTGAAAAACAGCTTCTATCCCAGTAGCTCTTTTGAATTCTGCTGTATAGTGCAGTGTTGGTATGGTGTCAGGGGTTTTTGGTTCAATGTGAAGGTTGAAGGATGTGTGTTTGTGTTTATTTTCATGGTCATGGTCATGATGTGCACTGAAGATGGTGTTTGATTTTGTTGTACAAGGTGCAATGACAATAAAGTAAACTAAACAATAAACAACCAAACATTACATTAATTTTCTTTGTTTAACATAACAACAATAATAATGTTATAAGCAATTAAATTTTAACAACAAATCTATCAGCCTTAGACATTTTCACTGAAATCAAATAAATCATACTGATTTTAGTAGAGCTTACTCCCAGTTACAGTAAATGGAAATAAAATTATCATTGTATTTCTGCTTAAAGTAAATCAGTAAATTCAATGAATTTTACTTCCAAGTTATATATACAGGATTGCAACTAAAACTTTTTTATTGTATGATTTTCATGTTTTCCCAGAAGAAAAAGTTGAAAAACTTCTTAGTGTTCAGCACATCACTCTAACCCATCTAATAACTTATCCCCAGCAGAGTTGTTGATGGGTAGGAAACTAGGTCTTCCCTTGACGCCTTCATCCCACTACGCACCCAACGCTCCACTAGATTCCACTTCCAAAGTTCGCACATTCAGTGTGGGTGATTCTGTTTATGCTAAGAACCTTTTAGGTGAACCTTTGTGGATTCCTGCTGAGATAACTCAGATCACAAGCCCTCGTTCTTACAGGGTGCAAACAGAGGATGGACTCCTCTGGAGCAGGCACATTGATCAGCTTAGATCCAGGTTCTCTCAGGAACATCACTTGTTCTTCTCTAGTTCCCTCACCTGATGTCAATTCTAGGGGAAGGGGAGGAACAGGAGGAAAATCAGCAAGCAAGAATCAACCCCATGTGTAACGAGCCATTACGACAGGAACCATCACAAAACCTGTCACAATGCCAAAATCCATCCATAGAAGTGGAAGATTGTACATCACTACCTGACTTGGGTGCTGACATTGGGCTGGAGATGGGTTGGGAGGAGAGACCAGATTCTAACAATCAAACAGGGTCTTCTTTCACAGGAAGTCCCAGTGGGGAAATGTCAGCAGACACATTTCCTCTCTCACTGGGTGAGAATGTTAAAACTTCTGAACCACGAAGGTCTCAAGTACACGAAGAGCCCCACCTATTTAAAAGAATACATTAGATAGGTTGGGGTTTGGTATGGACTGAACCTAGTGGGGAGGGTGTTATGTATGTAGGTTTGAATGTCATTGGTTTAGTTTGAATTGTTCTTGTAAAATGTCAAATAGGATTGGTTTAAATAGTGCGGGAAAACCCTGCACTCTGATTGGCTGGCAACTACGGCTGCTGGCTATAAGAAGCAGCCATAGCCCAGCCAAGTTGGGTCCATTCGAGCTGTAGTCACCTAATAAACTCTTCACTGAGGCTCTTTGCATCTGACTCTTCATGCAAACTTAACACAAACAATCGATACAAACTCAAGGTAAATGCTTCAAACTCGATTGCAGAAAATATGACTTCAGCAACAGAGTGGTCAACGCCTAGAACTCCCTACCCGACTCCGTTGTTACAGCCTCAAACCCTCACAACTTCAACCTCAAATTATCTACCGTGGACCTCACCCCATTCTTAAAAGGTCCTTAAAGCGGGCGTGCATAGGTGCACCAGTGTGCCTACTATTCCTGTCTTACTGTCCTCATTTATCTGAATTAACTTCTTTTGTTCATGTTTATATTCATGCCTATACTTGTTATCTTGTACATGTTCAACAAACAAATAAAATAAAATAAAATAAAAATAAATATCATGTTTCATCTAACAGCCATCCCACTTAGTGATGAAAATTCCAGTTCTAATTAAGGTTGTTAACCAAGAACTGTAGTCTAATCTTATATTAGAGGTGCACAATCTGCCGCTGACCCTCTCCCCAAGTTTTTTGTACATTCTCTAGATCTCCTCTTTAAAATTGCCATTAAAGTGTAGTTTTAATATGACAGAAGGGGCCAATTATTGAATGTTTGAGGAGTAATACTGGTGTCAACCCTGAAGTTGTCCGAACTGTGACCATTTT
>CM019150.1:39253305-39419567 GCA_009733165.1 Naja naja
TGGAAATATTTTCAGAATAAATTTGAGATAGCAGGCTTCTCCACTTTCATATGTGCAGTACAGCCTTGTGTGTCAGGTAGTACTAAGTTTACCTTATACATGCTTTTATATATCCAAATGCTTTTTGATAAGTTTACCTTATACAGGTGAAACTCGAAAAATTAGAATATCATGCAAAAGTTCATTTATTTCAGTAATGCAACTTAAAAGGTGAAACTAATATATGAGATAGACTCATTATATGCAAAGCAAGATAGTTCAAGCGTGATTTGTCATAATTGTGATGATTATGGCACAGCTCATGAAAACCCCAAATCCACATCTCCGAAAATTAGAATATTGTGAAAAGGTGCAATATTCTAGACTCAAAGTGTCCCTCTCTAATCAGCTAATTAAGCCATACCACCTGCAAAGGGTTCCTGAGCCTTTAAATGGTCTCTCAGTCTAGTTCAATAGGAATCACAATCATGGGAAAGACTGCTGACCTGACAGTTGTGCAGAAAACCATCATTGACACCCTCCATAAGGAGGGAAAGCCTCAAAAGGTAATTGCAAAAGTTGGATGTTCCCAAAGTGCTGTATCAAACACATTAATAGAAAGTTATGTGGAAGGAAACGTGTGGAAGAAAAAGGTGCATAAGCAGCAGGGATGACGGCAGCCTGGAGAGGATTGCCAGGAAAAGGCCATTCAAAAGTGTTGGGGACTTTCAGAAGGAGTGGACTGAGGCTGGAGTCAGTGCATCAAGAGCCACACACAGGCGGATCCTGGACATGGGCTTCAAATGTTGTATTCCTCTTGTCAAGCCGCTCCTGAACAACAATGTCAAAAGCGTCTTACCTGGGCCAAAGAAAAACAGACCTGTCTATTGCTCAGTGGTCCAAAGTCCTCTTTTCTGATGAGAGCAACTTTGCATCTCATTTGGAAACCAAGGACCCAGAGTCTGGAGGAAGAATGGAGAGGCACACACTGCAATATGCTTGTAGTCCAGTGTGAAGTTTCCACAGTCTGTGTTGATTTGGGGAGCCATGTCATCTGCTGGTGTTGGTCCACTGTGTTTCATTAAGTCCAGGGTCAACCCAGCTGTCTACCAGGAGATTTTGGAGCACTTCATGCTTCCTTCTGCAGACGAGCTTTATGGAGATGCTGACTTCAAGTCCTAACTTCCAGCAGGACTTGGCACCTGCCCACACTGCCAAAAGCACCAAAACCTGGTTCAATGACCATGGGATTACTGTGCTTGATTGGCCAGCAAACTCACCTGACCTGAACCCCATAGAGCATCTATGGGGCATTGCAAGAAGAAAGAGAGAGACATGAGACCGAACAATGCAGAAGAGCTGAAGGCCGCTATTGAAGCATCCTGGTCTTCCATAACACCTCAGCAGTGCCACAGGCTGATAGCTTCCATGCCACGCTGCATTGAGGCAGTAATTGCTGCAAAAGGGGGCCAAACCAAGTACTGAGTACATATGCATGCTTATACTTTTCAGAGGTCCAATATTGTTCTATGTACAATCCTTGTTTTATTGATTGCTTGTAATATTCTAATTTTCGGAGATTGTGGATTTGGGGTTTTCATGAGCTGTAAGCCATAATCATCACAATTATGACAAATCACGGCTTGAACTATCTTGTTTTGCATGTAATGAGTCTATCTCATATATTAGTTTCACCTTTTAAGTTGCATTACTGAAATAAATGAACTTTTGCACAATATTCTAATTTTTCGAGTTTCACCTGTATATCCAAATGCTTTTGAAAGATACAAAAATATAATCCATGCCTGGTTGCTAAAAGCCTGAAATTAGCCACAAAGTTACTTCACATATTCTGAACCATTCTTGTCTGGAATTGTTTCCATATACCCAGAAGCCACATATTTCCACTCATCTGCAGGCTAAATGTTATGATTCTAATTTATGCCCTTATTGTTTAGTGCTTGTGTCCAACATCCATAATTCAGACCATTATCTGTTTCTTAACTTAATAACCTAGAACAATAATTTAGCTTAAAGTAATAGACACTACAAGTTAGAATGAATTCTGAATTCTTATTTAAGAAGCACAACAGGTAAGATATTATTACAGTTATGAATAAAATGAACTTTAAAAGTGCATTGTAAATGGAACGATTTTTAGATGCGTCAATGAAACTATATTAGTAAGAGGAAAACTTCGTCCAGTCTGGGAAGAGATTGGCCATGTAAATCGTACAAATATTGGAGTTTGGGAAGTTGCAACAGATCCTTATGTAGCACCAGGTAAATCTATTCAGTATTTCTACTTAAATTAAGAATAGGAAGATTATGGAGAAGTGGATCCTTTATTTTGATAGACAAAGATGTTATATACATTAGCTGCTTAAATCCTGTTTGACTGATGTCAGGTAACTTTATTTTATACCCTGAAAAAGTCATTGAACTAAGAAGGCATAATGTTTCTGTATTTAAAATATTTTTTCTGCTTTATTTTGTGTGTTAAGAGAACTACCTACCCTTTTTTGCTTCAGTTAATTTATCTATGATCTCTTCTCTTTCATTATGTATATAAGCATATAGCATTTAGGAACTTCAATAATGATCGGCATATAAATTTAATAAATAAATAAACTATAAACTATTCTAATCTATACATAAACAGATATCTGTTTATAACTACCCATAAAAACAAATATATATACATGTGGATGCTGGGAAGATATTGCTAGTACACAAAGTGAATATATTTGGCTAATTTGGAACTTGTACCATATATAGCCAGTGAAGAGCTATAAAAGGAGCTATAAAAGAGCTAGTAAACTATGACAAAGGAACAGAATTTATTTTTGTAAAATATTTTCAATAATAGAAACATAAAAAGTGACAAAATGCTTTTATGGAGAAACACGCATCTTTCACAAGTTTAGAAAACCAGTCTAGAAAGTTCAGATTCAGTCTATGCTCAAATTTACGAGCTCGGTGGTAATTCCCGTGCCTGTTTATATTAGCTAAGCTTCTCTGTTCCAAAATTCTAAGCAATACTTCACATTATTACAAGAGAAATGTGCAGATTTTTAAAACAATTGTTATCCTCTGCTTTTAGTGAAACATATTAAGTCCTTTTTAGATCAATTATAAATGTAATTCCTGTACTAAGTTCTAAAAAGATGTAATTAACTAATTGCTGTGTTTTTAGGTAGCATACACGTGTGGACTTTTGTATTTGGGAACAAGCACAATATTAATGATAAAATTGTCTACACTTTGAATCAGAATAAAGTGATGAATGATAAATATGCATCCATCCAGTTGATGAAAAAGAATGAGAATGGTAAGTTTGCAAAGGAGAATATTGTGTTCTGCAACAACATTTGAATTGTGTGTTGATTCTTTCAGGCATAATTCTAAATAAAATATGTTACGCAGAAGAATGTAGCCTAAGCGTATTTTATTTTTGCTCAAAGCACTTTCTGCCAGCTAACACTAAGAAGAGAGAAATGCTAGCATTGATGACGTTATCTAGTTTGGGTAATGAAACATCTGCAAGGAAAACAACCAGGCTCAAAGAACACCAAGGACCCTTCATTTCAACCCTGAGCTACAAATATTATCCTTTAAAGATAAAAAACAACCAAGTGATATGATGTCCAAGACCAAGGCAGATATTCATAACTGACATTACTCCTAAATGGGCAGCAGATTAGGCTTTTTTGGTTTTATAAATGAGAAAATGGATAACAATATAATTAACAGAATTATGATAATATTACAAGACAAAAAGTTCTAGAGATTGTACAGTATTATAACAGAATCTTACTAAATTCTGTGAATATTTAATTTGTATATAAGATACTAAATATTGGAATAATAGTATTAGTTAATGCCATTAGAAAATATTTTATACTACTCTACTACTATCAAAAGATATTTTGATAATATATACTGCTAGTAAATAGGAAATATTTGGATCTGCCACCTAAAATCTATAGAAAGCAAAATTAAGGATGGAGAGACTGAACCTGTAATTGCTACCATCAGATGCAATGTTTAATAATAAAAGAGATACAAAATAAAACTATTGTTTTATTCTAGGTGTTTTCAAGAAATATGGATTTTAACTCCCAATATTTTCAGAAATGGCCATGCTGTCTGGGAATTCTAGGAATTTGCCTATACTTTTAGAGGGCAGCCAAGTTCGAAAGTCCTGAGTTATAAGGGGACAACTATTGGAATAAAATAATATTTGAATCTTAATCTGGGTACTAGTGCTCTTTATTTTCAAAAGAGGGCACTAGCACTACATATTAAGTATAAGAATATTTATTAAGGAATTCAACATTTGAAATATTACGGAAAATGTTAAACAAAATTTACACAATAGCAAAATTAAAACACATTTTGAATCAAGATAATTTGATTAAATATTTGGGAAGAAAGATCTCTGATGAAATCTGGAGGTAGACATAAGAAAGAGTCGACTTATAGAAAACCTAATAGAATGTACAGTCAAATGCAACTAAACCAGCAAAAGTTAGAATCTGTGGAAAGGATGTGAGTTCATTTCTGGAAGTAGACTTATGGAGAGTTAAATGCTCTTCCCAAGGCATGCACTCTGTGTCTTGGGAGTGAGCTAGGAGTTCTTTTCCTCTCTGTCAGATAAATGAAGCTCTGAAAGTAGAATTACAGTGGGGGGTGGGGGCTAATCTGATAGTGCTTGAAGTCTAGTCCAGTATGGGGCACCCCAATCCTCTTTGTATGAGTTTTGAATTCTTACTTTTTAATTTTTTCTATAAAATATTTTATCAAAACGTATCAAGTTATTCATATCAAAAGATATGGCATATATCTCTCCTCATTAAACAAACTCTCCATCTGTTTCTAATAGAATGCCAAAGCTTTTTCCTGGAAGCCTCAGCATTACTCTGGTTTAAATCAACCAGTGCAGGCTCCTTCTATGCTAGTCACAGCTCTAAAAAGCATCAATATAAGATTGTTAGATTTTATCCCCGGTCAGGCTGAACTTGTCTAGCATATAGCATGGATGCTTTCCATTAGTATTTTCTTTTAATAATGCCAGTTCATAATGGATTTTTGGGTTGGAATCAGAAGCATCTATAGAAAAGGGAAGCAGGAAGTCAAGAAGATGGGTGTGCCTGTGCAAAACCCACTCTTATGGTGCACACTAAAAGGGGTGTGTGCGCGGGAGTGATTGCATGGTTGCAGGAACAGTCCTGATTTTGATCAGAGCTTGGTAGATATGTCTGATTGTAATAATGCTCTTGAATTGTTACAAGAATCTGAAGATCTGACTTCAAATATTTCTTTCAGTATGTGCTGTCTTGGGATCTACGGAACCAACAGGAAGCCCTTTTATCACACTTGTTCCTGCATCCACTGTACATCCAAGACCCCACATCTCTGATCCAAGTACATTTTGTAATGACAAACCTGATGGTAACTATGCTTATCCAACAAATCCACACAAATATTATAGATGCTCTAATGGGCAGACAGTAGTTATGAACTGTCCAGGAGGCTTTGTCTACAGTGCCATCAAGGATTGGCCACGTGATTTTATTGTGGATAAGTTTTGTAAAGACAGACCTAATGGCAATTACAGTTACCGACCAGATCCACACAAGTACTATGCTTGCTGCGATGGGAACACTGAGCTCAAAGATTGTCCACCAGACCAGCTCTTCATTAACTTTGAACGCCAATGTAGCTGGCCACGCAGATTTTGGTAAGAAGAAATATATGGTTGCAATAATTCTTAGTTATAATTAACCTAAACATTGTATTTGCTTAATGGATTCATGATTTGTTCAAAAACTCTTTATAATGTGATCACTGACAACTGCATACCGCCAAGAGATATTCCTTTTAATATCTGGAATATAGTAGCAACTAATTATCTTTATTTAGATATGTGCTACATAAACACTACAAATGTGTTTGAAAAGGCATACTTCTTGCATAGATAGCTGAAGTGATAAAATTGCACTAAATCAGTATTAAAATACAAAAAAGCGGACTGATTTGTGGATTTTGTACCAATATCACCACTATTACTGCTTCAGCATGTATGTTTGCTAAGCAGATTTACGAACATATTATAAGTATAAATATAAACATCTGATGAACATAATGGATTTCCCAAAGGAGAATATATTTAAGTAGGGTCCATATTTTGTAAAACCATCGAAAATATTTGAAAAGGATAAAGATTTTAGGCAGACCAATATATTAAACTTTTTATCTGCATAAATGCTACAAATACATTGGATAAGAAATGTACAATTAACTTTCCCAAGGACCACATGAAAAACTGGGACTGTTGTGGAGGGCTGCCACCTCTACCACTGCCCCCTGCCCCCACCCTGTTCCTCTCCTGCTGCCACCCCTGCCGGCCCCTGCCCCAACAATGATACCTCTGACACTGCAGGCTGGGATAACAGAAGGGCCAGATGTGGTGTGTGAATTGTAAAATGCCCAGGTCTCATTGGAGGGACACACATGTAACAGCAACAAGAGTTGGAAGGGACCTTGGAGGTCATCTAGTCCAACCCCCTGTTCTTGTAGGAGACCCATACTATTTCTGATAAATGGCTGTCCACTCACTTCTTAAAAGCCTCCAGTGATGGAGCATTTTGAAATACTCCAGTAAATCTGCAAGGCTTTCTGTACTTGTTGCTAGTACTGATGAATCTTCAAAGTAAGTGGAAAAGCATAATTAACTCTCATGTCTGCTGATCACTTCATCTTCTTTAAATGCAGCAGTGACATTCATTTTTTAATCTCGCCACTGTACCATGATACTGTTCTTAGTTTGGAAGTAAGGAAAAACAATCACCATTTGCCTTTATACCAGATATGATGATTAGACTCTTTTTCCACTTCACATTCCAAAGCAATCTCATGAAAGTTATATAGGTAAATTTACTGTGGAAAATTAGGAAGTCATACGCACAAGACATTCTCTAACAAGACCTCAAATTCTGACTCTCTCTTCCCATCTTTTCAATTCAACAATCAGGTGGTCCTGAAAATTCCTGCCATCTTCCCCTTGTTTATAAAACAGCTTTCTCTGACATGAGAATACACACTTCTCCAACTTCCAACTTTATAATTTATTGTAAAATTTATCCTTACAATTGTAATTTTTAAAATAAAAGTGGCAATTGCAACAAAGTTTCCAAAGTCTGTGTGTGTGTGTGTGTTTACCAAACTTTTAATTATCACCCAAATTTTTAAAAACCCTATTAACAGAATAACAGAGTTGGAAGGGACCCTGGAGGTCTTCTAGTCCAACCCCTGCAGGAAACCCTATACCTTTTCAGACAAATGGTTGTCCAACCTCTTTGTCAAGCCCGAAATTGTCATAAGTGTAGCCATTTTAGTTTGTCTTAGTATATATTCTTTTTCTTTTTTTCCCCCTGTGGTAGTCATGGGGAGAAAAGTTGCGGGCTTGACACATTCCTAAGGTGGGAGGAGTGGAGATAAAGAGAGTGTTATGGCTAGGTGATCTTCTTTCCCGTGGGAAATAAGCTGTCTGGGCTTGGGGCCCTGGAGGTGGAGATATATGACATCAAGCAATGTTGTATTACTTCTATTGGAGAATGTGACTTTTGGGGGATGTTTCTAACTTCTAATATTGTGGGGAAATTCCAGGTTGGGTCAGATCTGGAATTACCATGGACTTTGCCAATTTGATGCTTTCCTAAATAAGATAAATCTTTTTGAAGATGTTATTTTTCTTTTAACATGGATTTCATTACTTGGAAACCTGACACTTTTCTTAAAATCCTCCAGCGCTGGAATACCCACAATTTCTGGGAGCAAGTATTATATCATGTCCCCTACAACCTTATTAGATCTAACATTTCTAGACAGAAATGGAGAACCACCTTCTTCCTGTCATCCCTAATTACTGGAAAGGTTGAAAGATTTTCAAATCATTTCACACCATTCCTTCATTTACAGTAGCGGTGCTCAACCTTTCTGGCTTTGCCGACCAGTGCAGATGGGGAAAGGGAATGGTTTTGCACGAGCAGCGGGCAAGTGGCGTGCACAGCTCCATTTTCAGGTCATGTGCAGAGAGCTTTTCCCCAAAGCCGGGTGGGTGATTTCATTGTCATGTTCAGAGTGCTTTCCAGGTGTTTCTGGTCATGTGCAGAGAGCTTTCCACCAAAAGCTGGGTGGGTGATTTCATGGTGTTTCTGGTCATGTGCAGAGTGTGTTTGGCTGCAGAGTCACAGCAATGTTCCCCCAAAGCAGACACTGATGCTTGAAAAGAGTAATGCTGAGAAGAGAGGGGTTTTTTTCAGTTTGGACTCCCAACTTTCCTGTCCATGCAGCCCCATTTCCATGGTACATTAGACCACAGCTAAATGAGGCTGCAAACTGCAATCTGTTTGACGGGCAAGGATTTGAATGCAACTCAAAGCAATATTTTTAGTTTGTAAAAAAGCTGACATCCTACCTCATTGCTTCCCAAAGCTGTCCTTATTTTCAGAGCAAGATACCTTCGAACATTAAGAAATGTGGCCTTTAAAAGAAAAGTTGCAGAGAGGTGAGGGCTTCCCATTTTGACACCCCAAACCCCTGCCATTGCCTCCATGCAGTTGCCTCCAACTCCACTCTCCGCTCATCACTGCACCCCCCCACACACAGCCCATTCACTTGCTCGCCCACCCGCCCGGCTTTCCATCCAGCACCCACAGTGAATTATCCCTACAGCAAATTTCCAATGTTGAGATGTCCTGCAAAGAGATCACCATCTTTTTGCAGCAAGTTGGCAGAGGGGATTTGGCAGTGGTGAGAAGGTTGCTCCCAGCTGGCTGCATCAAGCTAGCAGCATTGAGTTGTCCCATATTAAGCCAGTCTTTTACAAGCAACCTTAATGAACTGAACTTTACAGATAAACAGCATAAGCTTTGGCCAGTTGTGCATTGTATGGAGCCTGTTCTTTTCAAACTTCTTTCGGATAGGATGTTTCAAGATCAAGACTCTGTTTGCTTTTAACTCTCCCAAAATCAAATCCTTTCATTCTGTGAAGAAGGAACTGATATTTTTCCACCTGACATGAAAAATAAGTCATCTCATCTCACATCATGTATCTCTCCACCTTTGGTTACTAGTGTTCTTAGTGATGTCCTAATCAAAAACTTTGCTCCAGTCATAGCTGAGACATAGCTGAGACATCTTTGCTCCAGTCATAGCTGAGACATCTATGGAAAATATATATTTTACCCCAGATTTTGCTTTACCTTCCCAAGGTACTGTACTTTGTAAGTACAGTACAAAGACATTGTAGCATTTATTTTCTGGATCATACTTCAACGCATAGTACTGATATATAAAATACAGGAATATGATACAATGTAATCTCAAAAATCCAAGTAACAAAGTTTTGAAATTTAAACTATAACATCTACAGTACCTGGCACACTATTCACTATCTCTCCCAGTAACAACAAGAAGCATTGAAAATAATCTTAACTCTTAAAAGCCTGGGAAAGAGATGTCATTAATGATTCTGTAAATAGAGAGAAAGTGCAGGCCAACCCAGGGAGATATTCCACAGTCCGAGAGCAACATAGATTCTCTCCTACATGGCATAAAAGCATGTCTCTGCATGTGCTTCTCTTCACTTCTTAATAATCACATGGGTTTGTTATATTTTTAAGACACAGCAGAATAGTTTAAAATATAAAAAGAGGGTCCATTAAACAAAGTCCATTAAACAAAGTGTTTCAGGCATGTGGGCAAGAAATGGGGGGAAGGGAAGAAGTATAAAACAAAACACTTGTTGGTGCCTCAGAAATCATATCTTTTTAAGCTCAAGACAAGGAATAGCAAAAGTGAGATTTGGGGAGCAGAGGAAGTGCAAAACAGTCACAAAATAAAGGATGCCCAGAGGAGGGAGAGGAAAAGCTAGTGGGGTGGGGGAATCAAAAGCTAAAAAGTGAAATCTGTGTTCATGCTAAGGGGTGGAAAGAGCAATGGTGAGCACTGTTCAGGGAGACGGCAAGATAGGTACTAGAGGCTTAGGAACACACTGGCAACCATAACAGGTGGCCTCTGAGATTGATGGGCAATATGGGAAAAAAGAAGGGAATAAGGAGAAATGGCAAGATATGCAATTATAATGCAATTATAATCCTACAACCATGAAGTGGGATTACAAGACAGAAAATAAGGCATACAGAGGCATGCCCGAACAATTGTGGATGATGAGCATATGCTCTGGACACTTGGCTTAATTTTGCACTTTGACCTGGCAGGCTGGGCCAGAGCATCAGTGACTGTTCCACCTGAAGCATCAAAGGATCTTGAAGCAGCCTTGTGCTCTAGATTTTCAGGGGGGGAAATCCCACCTTATGTTCACTGCTTTGTATAAAAAGGAAGTTTTGGTTTGGATGCAGTTATGGTAAAACAATAGATTTTCTGGTGATAGAATATAAATTTCATGGTGAGTCAGTGATTATTTGGGAGTTCAAATGTCCTTCATTCACAGGCACCAGCTTTTAAGGAATATGGGGATTAAGAAACATTTGGCTCCAATAAACATTTTCAGGCAACCCTGAATGGAGCAAACAACTAGAAAAACTACTGTACAAGCCCAAAATTGTAATCCCTGAGCTGTCAGATTCTGTCCCTGGAGTTTTCCTTGAAAGGGTCCTTAAGATACATTTTTCAGATGTTGAAAGTTTGAAACATTTTTACCTTTTCCCATTTAAAATTGGTTTTCAAAATAGTGGTTACCTCTTGCCACATTCTTGTTTTGAGTTAATTGACCCTGAGGTTTTTCTCTTGTATACCTAAGTTTTGTTCTGATCCTTTAGTTTTTAATTGAGACAAAAAGTTGTTCAGAGAACTTGAAAGGCAGAGAAATGAAGAGTTTAAAGACGCTTTCCTCAATTGTACAGTGAGGAATTGTTACCTTGTTTTTTCCTTCATCTCCCCACCCCAGCCATGCATCACTTTGAGACTCAGAGAACATATTCATAGCTCATCCCCCCACCAAAAAAAATCTGGCTGCCGACCAAACGGGTTTTCGACGAAAATTACGGTCTTCGCTAATCCCGTTATAGGCCCCGCGCCTCCAACAGCCCGGCCGGGCACGCAAGAAACCGCTCGGTCTAGCCTCCCACCGCGGTTCGCGCTTCCCTTCTTGGGAGAAGAGGAGGCGTCCCCCCCCCGGATCCGGTTTCTTCGCGCCCGCCCCTTCCCGCAGCGTCGGCCGGGCATCTGGAAGCCTTTCAGAAGGACGGCGATGGGGAGCTGGGCCCTGGCGTGGACGGTGCTTTGTAGCCTGGTCGCTGCAACCCTGGGTAAGGCCGGGGTGAGGGCCCGCGGCGTGAGGCCGCCGCTGGCCTCTCGGCAGCAGGGGAATAGCGAAGCAAACGCTAGGTCTGCGCCTGGTCGGGGAAGGGTGGGGGTGAGTGATGGTGCTTCTCTGGGTTCTTTCTGGTTGAACCCGGTTTCTGTTTTGGAAAGATTTTTCTATTCCCTCCTGAAAGCAAAGGGCGCTCCTGAGCATGTGTGAAATGCCCCATCACAGCTACAAAAATTAGAAGGGGAAAAAAAACCCCTTATGATCCATCCCTCTCCTCTCTTTGCTATTTAAGAATGGGACATGCGGTGTTATTTTTGCTGCCTTGATGTTGATGTCCGGAGAGCGGTAGTGTCGTTTTCATCTAAAGCTGCGTTTATTTATCTCTGTTGAGCTGGTCTGTTTTTTTTTTCCTGTTAGAAGAGAGCCTTTGGATTGAAATCTTCAACTGGAATATCACCCCCAAATCAGTTTTGGAAACTAGAGGACCAGAAAAATAATCATTAATTTAAAAGACATACAAATAAGGGGAAACTTCTGAATGTGTCCCATTAAACTACACAGCAGCTGGGTAGAAGTGTTTGTATCATGGATTTGGGGATGGGGAGAAACAGTGCTTCACAATTACACATCAGAACTTTGTGGCAGTTGGCCCCACACCTTTGAGCAGTGCAGGCTCTTGAAAGACTTACAAACAGAAATGCCTGCATCTAATCATAGTTGGATCTATTTCTTTTTCCTGCCTTGTTGAAATGTTTATGGATGATGATTCTGTGTGAATTATTTTTGGCAGTGGTTAAAGAAGGATGCTAACCTGATAATTATAGGGACCCGTGGGAGTTAAATAACCTGAATTATATGAGATTTAAAAATAAAGAAGCTATTTGTAGAAAGGTAAAATTGTGTCTGGACTGAAGAGCTTGAAGTGACTTAATGTTTAGTGACTGAACATGTTGCTGTCTGCTACTCCCAATACTGCATTGCTGATCCCTGGAAAAGTGGAGTCACCTAACCAGATATAAAGTTGCTCTGATACAACGATTGCGCCAATGGTCTTTTTGCTGATATTAGTGTTAACAGTATTATGTTTGTAATGTTGAGCTTTTGCGCTATGGGATTCAGTATGTTCAGAAAACACATGTGCCTTTGAAAGTATAATCTAACAACATTTATGAAAAGTTAACAAATCAGGGAGATACCATAGAATAGTTTCCAAGTTAATGCTTTTAGAAATATAGATTTATAGATCTGCATAAAACATCTAAAAGAAATCAGGCTAAGTGGTTCTGTGAAAGACCATGTGAAATATGCTAATAATTCTAATCACTTATTAACTGAGCATGTTAATCATCCTTATGTTCATGAACATAACAAGATGGTTTGTATTTGGGAAGACCAACTCACTAGCTTCTAAGGCACCTTTTCTTATCTAGTGCAGTGATGGCTAACCTTTTTGGCTCTGAGTGCCCAAAGCACGCAAGTGCGTGTGTGAATGCATATGTACGTGTGCAAACTCCCAAATGCATTGTGCATGCATCCCTGCACATGCGCTGGACATGCATGCACGTGTTCTCCCATGTATGCACATGCATCCCCGTGCATGCGCCGCACCCCCGCACATGTGCAGCAGAGACCTGAAGACTAGCTGGCTGGCAGGAGGCACGCACGCATGCACGGCAGAGCTGAGCTGGGGCGATGGCTCGTGTGCCCGCAGAAAGGGCTGCGTGCAACCTCTGGCACACGTGCCATTGGTTCACCATCATGGATCTAGTGTATTCAGGTGGTGGACTGCAATGTCTTTCATCCTCAGCAAGAATGAATAGAGATGGACCAAGTCCTAATCCTAGTATACCAGATATTCTTCAATAAAAGAAAATAAAGAAATTGTGCATAAAGCTTCATGAAACCTATTTTATGATGAGAAATATGTTCTCAAGTATTGATGGTGTAGAATATCTCTTGTTCTGAAAGTGGCCTATTCTTAGAGTATTGCTCCATATCTATTTGAGAACATTTAATATAAACCAGTTATCCTCTAATTTTGCTAATTACGCTACTGTGGCTAAAATTGAATAAATTATTGAAAACATTTGTTGGTTTAAACAGTTACAACAGAGAAAGGCTTATTTTTTTCTTATCATAAGGGAAAAATTGTGTTGTGAAAAGGAGAATACTTCATTATTCAAGATATAAGGATAATGAGGAAAAGTTTTTTTTCAAAATTCTGGCAGATAGTATAATTGACTTTTATGCAATATATCTGGTGATCCCATAGTTTCTTTGTTTTTATCTTATTTGTGAATTCTGACCATTCTGGTGGTTTATGACTTAAGGTATTATGTGGAAATCTAGGTATTGCAACATACGGTGGTTAAAAATTCTGGCTCCTGAGGAATTTGTTTCAGGCAATTTTGATTATGATGTAGATTCAGGCTAACATTTTCAACTGTAGAAAGGTTTTTAAAAGTTACTTCAGAAAAAAAAATCTTTTAAAAAACCCTGCTGACTTTCATCCAAGACTTAGTTAAACCACCGTAATAGATTTTCCCATTTGTTTATAACAGATATTGATTGTACTTCTGTTAGATATAATAACATTTTATTAGATGATGAATATTTTTTCCTCCCAAATAATTACCTGAACTGAGGTATCATTTTACCTTCACTAATGAGTAGAAGCTGTTGAAAACAATACATATGCAAGAGGTCCAAATAGTGTCACACCCTTCACTTTACAAAGCTTCAATACTAAGCTGAATATTGATGCTGTGTGTGTGGGAGAATCTTTGTGCAATACCCTTCTTTCTCCTTGCTTTTTTTCTTAGTCCAGTTATTTTGTTCATGCCTCACGCACATCCAGTTTGCATCTCCATGTCCCTTTCTGTCATTTAATATTCATCCTATTTCTCCTCTTGCTGAAAGGGCAAGCATGTGTGCATATTGCATGTTAAGTGAAAATGGTTTATATGTGCGAGTTTATGTGGGGACCACTTAATATTGTAAGTGGGGTGACTTATTTTTAATTTGTAATTATTAATTCAATTAATATAACTATAGTTTTGCTCCAAAGCAGCCTTTGGGGACAGGAATGTTGCTTCTGGCAACCAAAGATACACACACATATCTTGTGTGACATATGGAGTAATTTACTGGGTGGGAGGAATAAATTTCAAAGTTTGATTTTAGCTGGTGTTCATAACTCTAAACAATGCAGAAGAGATTTGTCTTTTGTTTGGAATTTTCCCCTCCTATGCTTGGAGGATAGGTTTTTTTTTAATTTGAACTTTTATATACAAAATGCGTTTAGAATCCTTTTCTTTCTTTTTTTGACAGTTGGGAATTACACTGATCTTTGTGCAGTAAAGTGCTATTTCCTTGGGTCTTGTTTTATTTTACACCATCTGTAATCATAATAAAAATAGAAACAATTAGAATGAAATCTTGACATATTAAAAAACCCTCTAATATCCCTTTTGGCTATAGAACAGCATCCGAAAGGATGCTAATCATTAAATGAGGTTTCCATTGCTGGAGCCAAAGTGCTTCTTGTCAACTTCACAGAAAGTTAGAAAATATTAATTCTGTTTTTACCATGGGGATGGAGGGATGGTGTTGTTGGCCCAAGATTGCTGGCATTAATTGAGCAAGCACATTCAAGGCAGTTCCAAGGTGAATACCATAGTGGAACTTTGGATTCTTTGAATCTGGGATAAATGAGAATTTGCTATGGATTTTTGAAGGAAAGGAAGTTCAAAATACTTGAAGATCAGGAAATTCAATAGAAAAAAAATTGAGATATCCACTGAGAAGATAAAATTAGATAGGAAGGGATGGATTGTAGAATGAAATAGCAATTATGGCTGATGACTGAAGTTCTACTGACTCAGTAATTACTTGATGAAAGGATCTAGCTGACTTTATTTTTAATGCCTAAAGAAATTTATTCAGTTTGAAAGTGTTTCATATCCCATTGTCCAGTTTGAATGTACAGCAGTTCTCAAGATCCCTTGTTCATTTTTGGACTCATTATTGGGACTAGTGAATCCTGCTTGTATCTGGAACCTGGTCATTCATTTGTGTAGTGCTGTCCATGGTACTGACACCTGCAGCTGATTAAGACTCCCTGCATTCTTTCACACAACCTGGGGGTGTTTATCCAATGAGGCCCTGCTTGTGATGGGTATGTTATATCTGCAAACTCTCTTAATGATATTTTATCAAGGTAGCTAGTTTTTTGGCCTCTTGATAGTGGCTTTATATTCTAAAAGACTGTTGAGAAGAACAGGCTATGCAACGTTTCATCTCTGTGTCTTGTATAATTCAATTTTAATTCCCAGACAGCATGCCCAACTAATACAATAGCTAATGGATGTTCTGGTGAGGGATCATAGGAGTTGTGGGACAAACTTAAAGAAGTGGAGCTGAAGGGTTCTAATCTTATTGTGAGTCTACAAATGGTACTTATAGTACTACTGTAGTCAAAGCAATAATCAAATTATTTAGCCCAACCTTTCCTAGCTTCATGCATTCTGAATGACTTTAATTTTAATTAAATTAAAGAGCCTCAGTGGCGCAGTGATTAGAGTGCAGTACTGCAGGCTACTTCTGCTGCCTGCTGGCTGCTTGCAATTTGGCAGTTCAAATCCCACCAGGCTCAAGATTGACTCAGCCTTCCATCCTTCTGAAGTGGGTAAAATGAGGACCCTGGTTGTTGGCAGCAATATGCTGACTCTGTAAACAGCTTAGAGAGGGCTGTAAAGCACTATAAAGCAGTATATAAGTCTTAAGTGCTATTGCTAATTATCATGATTTCTAGCATATATAGGCATTGGTCATGCTACAAAAAGTCCTCAAATTTTTATTTTATTTTTGTTGTATTTCTTAACTTACCATTATGTTTATAACTTGCCTATTTTGAGGGTTTTAGGTTTTTGGAAAGAATCCTGAGAGTTATTTGACAGAGAATCATTGGCTCAAGATCACCTGTTGAGCCCCATGATTAATTGAGGAATCTGACATCTGAACCATGTTGGGCATACTGGCTATCAATCATGGAATAATTTTATTTGCAGAAGATTGCACATTTTTCAAACTGTTTATTCAGGGTGAATACATATTTGAAGATTTGAAATAAAAAAGGGAAGTTAAGAAAACAGGACTAGAGAAACCCTTTCTCATCACAAAGAGGAAGGATATAATTCAGGCAGGAATCCAGCCCTCCTGCAAATGCCCATTTTCCTCTAGAATAATTGAAGAGGAAGGAAAGTTTCCCCCAGTTTTACATACAATAAGGGACAGGTGCTTTTACTCCACTGAAGGCCAGAAATATTAATTATTCAAACTCCGTTATGGGAAAGCCTTTCCCATGCTTGGCAATATCCTTGAATAAAATATAAAAAAGTAATTAAATTCAACAATAAATAATTTAAGAAAAACCAATTATGTTTCATGAGATCATCTAAGGTTCAAATGGATATGGATGTATGCGTTATAGTGGCTGAAAGACAAGCATTTGCCATATAGCACCCTGGGCTTAACAATTATTGATAAAAAAGATGAAGAAATCTGGATAGACAGACATTACAGTGGGAGAGGAAAAAGCTGGAGAAAATCAGAAAATACAAATATAATCTTGATGAATATGCATTAACATCTTTCTGTGCCCAGATATGTCAGGAGATTAGGTTTATGTTGCCTTGCTGTTTCATCTCTTCATTGTGTCAGTGGAGAGGAATTCCAGCTGCCTTCTTCCATCTTTAAAATGACAAAAACACTAATAAAAACATGTTACAGGATTTATTTTTTAATTGTTTTTTATAGTCCAGTGCCAGGGAAAAAAGAGGGCTGCAGCTTTTCTCTACAGAAAGAGAGAAATACAATTATTTCTCTTACAGAAACAGAGCATCAAAGAAAGGAAAGGTAACATAAGACAGAAACCAAAGCATGAGGCCTGCTTGTTCAGTGACTGAATGGAGCAACTTTGTGTTTCCTGAGTCTCACTTTTGAACACCAGTCCTTTCATAAACATGATTCATTCCAACTGATCAAGTCTGCAAAACTCTGCTATAGATTCCCATTAATCCAGTTAATAATCAAGAACCTTACATGGATTAAAGGAAGGGGTGTGGTGGGAAGTAGCATTGAATGTGCATTTTTGAAAAAAAGACACTATTTATGTTCATAATACTGTTCACATGAATCATCATAGGCAATGCATTTGTGATTGAATTTTATTTCATATAAACAAGCAAAGAATAGGAGTATTCTTATTTTTAATAAGTGGTGTATAGTGGTGAGTAGCTATCATGCTCTATAAAAGAAATATGCGGGGAAATTGGTTTTAAGGTTATGAATCCTGTGCCAGGAGTGTAGAATCGTTATACTAAAATACAGCATATTATATAATGGGTTAAAGTACTGTATTGTCTTAGTTTTGGAATATCCATTTTTTTTAAAAATTACATTTATATGCCACCCTTCTCCAAAGACTCAGGGCAGCTTACAATTTTTGGGATACAACCCAGTGTGCT
This sequence comes from Naja naja, assembly GCA_009733165.1. Lineage (NCBI taxonomy): Eukaryota > Metazoa > Chordata > Lepidosauria > Squamata > Elapidae > Naja > Naja naja. The sequence continues at coordinate 39,271,153 of CM019150.1, forward strand.
CAGCAATAGCCTTCATTCCATTGTATATGCCTGCTTATTACTAAGCAGCATTTTTACAAAGTCAGCTTATTGCCCCCAATAATCTTGGGTCCTCAATTTACCTACCCCGAGAGGATGGAAGGCTGAGTCAACCTTGAGCCTGGTGGGATTCGAGCCTACAGTAATTGTAGGCAACTGGAACTTAAATACAGGCATTTAACAGCCTGAGCCACCAAGGACCAATTAATGTATCCACTTGATTATGATACTCTCTTGCAACAAACCTATTGCAACAAACCCATTTACTTAATGGGGTTGTCTGGACAGTAAATTTGTGGCAAAAGATAAATATGACTAGACAGTTGAAGAGAAAGGGACATTGGGAGAATATATGAAGGACAATGAAGAGGATGCACTGAAGTTGGGACCCAATGAAGGCTTACTGAGTAGTGGAGAGACCAAACTGGCTTACGCAATGAAGAATAGAAAAGAGATATGGAAAGGCAAAATATTATGTGACTAATACTTAAAAAAATAGCAGACAAAGCAGATAACAAAGCAGACCTGGCAATGATTAAGAGCAGGAAACTTGAAGAAAGAGACAGAGGGGCAAATTTTGTCTGCACAAGACCAAGCCAAATGCATGTAAAGCCAGCATTAAGAAGAAAGCAACAGACAACAAATGCAAGCTCTGCAAAGATGCTGAAGAAACAATGGACTAGCTAGTTAGTGGCAGCAAGAAGATCACAGACTGACTACAAATAACAGCATGACAAAGTAGTACCAATGATGCATTTGCCTTCAAGCAAGAACTGATGAGACCATAAAGTAGAAAAAGTAATAGAAAATGAAGACACTAAAGTCCTCAAACAAACAGGCATCTGCCAAATAACATCCCAGATTTAACAATTGTTTTGTTATTGCCCAAAAGAGCTGGATAATGGTCAGCAAAACAGAAGAAAAAGAATGTGAGAAAATCACAAAATATAAGGATCTGCAAATAAAAGAGGAATGACTGTAGCAAAAGCAGCTTTCCTTGAAACGGCTTAGTATGGAGGAGCAGGTGGGAGCCGTTGCCAGGGGGGCATTTGCCCAGGTTTGCCTGGTGCGCCAGTTGCACCCCTATCTGGACTGAGATGCCCTATGCACGGTTACCCATGCGCTTGTCGCTTCCTGTATCGACTACTGCAATGCTCTCTATATGGGGCTGCCCTTGCGGACTATATGGAGGCTTCAACTGGTACAAATGCGAGCCGCCAGGTTGTGATGGGAGTGTCCCAAATCCCCCATTACACCCTCCTGCCGAGCTGCATTGGTTGCCGGTTGCCCTCCGTGTAAGATTCAAGGTGCTGGTGTTGACCTATAAAGCCCTACATGGCTTGGGTCCGGGGTACTTGCAGGAGCGTCTTCTGCCACCATCGAGCTCCAATCGCCCAGTGCGCTCCCACCAGCAGGGCTCCTTGGGTGCAGGCGGCCAGACAATGTCAGTTGGCAACCCCCAGGGGTAGGGCCTTCTCTGTGGGAGCACCCACCCTGTGGAACCAGCTGCCCCTGGGGTTGTGGTTGGCCCCTGACCTGGGTTCCTTCCACCGCGAACTAAAGACCTGGCTGTTTTTGCAGGCCAGCCTGGATTGAGGGAGATTGGGGTTTTTAATTGGGCACTTTTAATGTGGGATTTTATCATTTATTTGGATTGGGTTTAATACTTTCTTAATATTTGTATGTTATATTTTTTATGTGAGCCGCCCCGAGTCCTTCGGGAGATGGGGCGGCATATAAATCCAAATAAATGAAATGAAACAACTTGCATCTTGCAATAACTTTAAAAATCATCAAATAATAATGTCTGCCTATCCTAGATCCCTGGGAAAGATGAAAATGCCAAATCCAGTCTAAACAGCTGGCTGACTATGTGGGCAACCATAATAATAATAATAATAATAATAATAATAATAATAATAATAATAATAATAATGTATTAATCTTATATGCTGTCCAACCATCAATAACTCTGGACAGCTCACAACAATCAAAGATACTATAATTTTATCAATAAAAAATAAAATATGACAAGCATAATAAAGCAATGGGTCTCACTCTCTTGTCAAAAACATGCAGGAAGGGTCAGAATTGTATACACCCCTTGAACTTTTGGAAAAGAGGCACAGTCTAACTGTAATTAATAAAATGGTTGCAATGTTTAGAGTGCAGGATAAGCACTTCCAGTCATCTGAAGACAGCTGGTCGTGTTCTATATATGGAGGTCACATGTTTAAATGAAGGGAATTGAATCATAGGAATGAACTCATTTGATATTCTGGGTGGTAATAAAAAACCATAGCCAAACCTAAGCATGCCAGAGAGTACAAGAGTTTCAGTTTTATCTTCCTCTGCTCGGCTAAATTTGACATAACATGATCAACATATGTACCATATACTATTTTTTATTGACAGCATTTATAAATGCATAGTCAACTGTATTTCTAAGAAATACAACAAACTGAGTATGTATCCCTCATCTTTATTTTAATGATGCAAGGTTTCATGTAATTAATTTGCCTATAAAGTTTTTTTTAAAGTAACAAGTAATACAACTTTAGATAGTGATGAGAATTTACATATTCATTTACCTGTTACAACAATGATCAAGAACATGTATCTTATATTTGAATAGGCCGTATGTTGCATGTAGTTCACAATCTGTTTTAATTTTGTTAAAAGAAACAATGTATTGGGGCAATAATCTACAAATTTAAGCAGCATTTATGTTGATGTTTATACTGTAATTTTTATAGAACATGGTTGCCATGATGATCATGGCCAATACACCACTTTCCTTGAAGACAAAATGATGTGGATGAGTCCCAGAAGATATTGTCTCCTATACCAGCTTTTCATTTTTTTTGTTTTGTAAAAGGCAAATTCTCAGACTGTCTAAGAAAATACTGAACTATATGTAGCCCTTGACTTACAACAATTTGTTTAATGACAGTTCAAAGTTATAACAGCATTGAAAAATATGACTTAGGACTGTTTATCACAGTTACCTTTGCAGCATCCCCATAATTATGTGATCAAAATTCAGATGCTTGATAACTGGTTCATATTCATGACTGTTGCTGTGTGCCAAGGTCATGTGATTATCTTTTGCAACCTTCTCGCAAGCAAAGTCGATGGGGAAGCCAGATTCACTTAACAACTGGGCTACTAACTTATCAATTGCAGTGATTCACTTAACGATTGTGGGAAGATAAGTTCTAAAATGGGGCAAAATTCACTTAGCAAATGTCTCATTTAACAACATAAATTTTGGGCTCAAATTGTTGTAAGTCTGGGACTACCTGTATGTCCTCCTAGTATAATTAAACTGTATAAATACCTATTGTAATTTCTGTTATGCTTTGAAGCATTCTGATATTTCCAGAAGCTGGCACTTTGTTACATAGTAGCTTCCTACTATTTTTTTTTTCATTTAAAAAGATCTGAAAAATATTAAGCCTGGGAGTCTTACAACTGCCAAAGAAAATATTCATTTTCATTATATTGCCAACTTCTGAATTATTGCCTTTATATTTAAAAAGAGAGAGATAGAGAAAGAATGATGTTTATATTCAGCAGCAATTTGGGATTGTGAACAGTATAACTTATGAGAAAACCATAAATAGTGTAATTAATTAAACTAAATTAATTGAATAAAAATATTTTTTGCAAAAATTGGAAAAAATGTTCAAGTCCATATGCAAATGGTGTGAGATTTCAAGAAAACCAAAATCTTGCAAGATAATGAGATTTTGGCATTCTTACCTAATGTCACAGAACATCTTACATGATTTTGTAAGATCCAATGATCTCACAAACATTTTTCAAGTTTAATTTTAAATTTTGGGATGGCCCTGCTATTGTGAAAGACCATGTAATGATATCTTGCAAAATTCTGGAAGGCCTTTGACTATAGGTCCCTGAGTTATTCCTAGAGGCTGATGTGTGGGAAATTTCAGGGTGTTCCCTGAACAGTGTTCTTAGAGGATTTTTCATTGCTTTCTATTTTCTATGGAATTGACAAAAGGTGTGTCTTCTTTCTCCTTCCAGTCTCAGCTGATGAAGACTGCAAGTGGTACATAGACAGAAATGGCTCCTGGCACCGTGGCATCGACTGCAACTTCCCTTCTTTCTGCTGTGGTGACTGCTACCATCGCTTCTGCTGCTTTGATATCAGGAACCTTCTCACTGAACGGCAGCAAAAGCACTGCATGGCCTTTGGGTAAAAATATGTAATAGCCACAGAAGGTGGTTGAAAGCATCAAGATTGTGACTGAAGACTTAGAGTTACCTCTCAAGTGCCAAAAGAAACAAAGCAGAGGGATATAAGCAACCCCTCAGATACACACACACACACATATATACATGGATGGAGTGGGAAAGAGATGCTTCATCCTTTCTCAGGAGGGCATCCAGTTTTCTGAAGTCAAAATTCTTCCTACATAATTGTAGTAATAGCAATAGCACTTAGACTTCTGTACTGCTTCACAGTGCTTTACAGCCTTCTCTAAGTGGTTTACAGAGTCAGTGTATTTCCCCAACAATTTGGGTCATTTTACCCACCTCAGAAATATGGAAGGCTGAGTCAACCTTGAGCCTGGTGGGATTTGAACTGTCAAATTGCAGGCAGTCAGCAGGCAGCAGATGTAGCCTGCAGTACTGCACTCTAATCACTGCGCCACCGAGGCTCTTTAATTAAAATTAAAGTCATTCAGAATGCATGAAGCTAGGAAAGGTTGGGCTAAGTAATTTGATTATTGTGTTGATTTGAACTGCCAAATTGCAGGCAGCCGGCAGTCAAGAGAAGTACCTTGCAGTACTGTACTCTAACCACTGCGCCACCACAGTAATGGTAATTATGGTTGGAAAAAAAGGGCCCTGGGGAAAGAGATGAGCTCTCTTTTCTTCCTTGTCCTGATCAAATCCAGTTTCCCTTGCAGTTAAATCTGTATAATGGAACCAGCACCCCAAACTTTCATGAGCCACATGTGATATTTGTGCCTTGATTATGAACTCTTGCCATAACCCATGGTTTATAAGCTGTAAAGCTTGGTTCACATAATTTGCTAAGACAGAACCCAATATACTCTTGCTATATAGCTTGAGAACGGAGACACTAGTTGCACACTTTATAAGAGTTGAAGGTGGAGAGGCTGAAATCTCTAATTCTCATTGTCAGAAACAGCAAAAACTTCCAAAGGCAAGTAAGTAACCATGTGGCTTCTGAGTATTAACTTTAAAAAAAAAGCAACATGAGACCAATAATTAAACTGTAGATATATAATATATATAAAGGTCATTGGGTGTTAAGAGAACTTCTAATAGATAATTTTTGATACATAGATCTACTTGCCTAAATTTTCCAACCTTTTTAGGAATGCTGAGTAGGAAGAGTTTCTAACACATACCTGGTATACCCTCACACATTTCCTTTAACTACGTCTAAAGTAGAGCTGGAAAAGTCTTGTTCAAGAACAAATGGTGGATATTGGATATCATTCCCAAATGAGACTAGGCCTTGCAGAGCTCCATAATCCTGAAAAGATAAAAAAAAGTTTAAGGTTAATTAAAGTGTCCTGTTCCAAAAGCACTGGAGCAAGATTTTTGTTCTGCTCTCAAGTTTTCTACTTAGTTTGGCTAACTGTCTTGTTGATACTCTTTTGAATGAAGTTGTGATTTTTGTTTTCATTTTCAACCATAACGATGATAGCAAGGGTACTGAAAATATTGAAGTATTGAATTTAAATATAGTATTGAAAAATTGTAATGATTTGATCTATTTCTTCAATGGTTGCTGAAGCATAAAGTGGAGATTCTTACATTTCTAACTGTGGGGATTTGAAACTATTTTTAATAGTTTTAAAAAATATATTTATAAGATAAGCCCATATGTTTGTATCTTAATTAAATCTACTCTTCGGTAGGAATGAACAAATGTATTTAGGAATTTATTTATTTATTTAATTTATATTGCCGCCTATTTGCCCATGGCGACTTGAGGCGGATTATACAATGTAGAACCATATTTAAAACAAAAAGTAAAAATAAAAAACAATAAAAACTAACAAAAAGAATCAAATAAATTAATAAAGTACAATAGAACAAAATTTGAAAAAAAAATAAAAAATCACCCCGCAACTCCCACCACCCGCCCCGACAACAGCAGATCACACTAGCCATTTGATGGGCTCCATCCCACTCTGGGTTCCCCAGGCCCGCTGGCAAAACCAGGTCTTCAGTGCCTTCCGAAAGAGTGCTAGAGTGGAGGCCATTCTAATCTCTGGAGGAATGATATTCCAGAGAGAGGAAGCCACCATGGAGAAGGCCCTTCTTCTGGGTCCCACCAGGTGTATCTCCCTCAGGGATGGGACCCGCAATATTCCCTGCCTCCCCACTCTAATGGATCAGGTAGATGTGACCGGCAAGAGACAGTCCCTCAGATAACCTGGTCCCAAGGCATGAAGGGCTTTAAAGGTGACAACCAGCACCTTGAATTGCACCTGAAAGCAAATCAGCAACCAATGCAGCTCCTGCAGGAGAGGTGACACACATGTGCACACTGGGGTCTGCACAAAACCATATGGGCTGCTGCATTTTGCACCAACTGGAGCTTCTGGATGCTCTTTAAGGGCAGCCCCATGTACAGCGTGTTGTAATAATCAAGACGGGAAGTGAGTAGGGCATGAGTGACTGTGAGCAGAGACCGCTGGTCCAGGAAAGGGCATAATTGGTGCACAACCCGCAGTTGTGCAAAGGCCCTCCTGGCCACGACCACCACCTGTTCTTCAAGCAGGAGTCGTGAGTCCAGGAAAACCCTTAGATTACACACAGGTTCTGTTTGGGATAGTGCCACCCCATCCAAGACCAAAAGTAGCAATTCTCCCTGAGCCAACAAACCCCAAACCCAGAGCGACTCGGTCTTGCAAGGGTTTAGTTTCAACCTGTTACTCCCCATCCAGCCCCTAACAGCCTCCAGGCACTGCGAGAGGGAGGACACAGCAACACTTAACTCACCATGGGCCGAGACATACAGTACAGCTGAGTATCATCAGCAAATTGGTGATGCCTCAATCCATGGTGACAGATGATCTCACCCAGCGGCTTCATATAAATGTTGAACAGGAGCGGAGAGAGTACCAAGCCCTGTGGAATCCTGTAAAGCAGTGGGCGAGGGCTGGATCTCTCCCCTCCTATCAACACTGACTGAGAGCAGCTGCAGAGGAAGGAAGTGAACCAAGACAGCACAAGGCCTCCCACTCCCATCCCCTGAAGCTGCCCCAGGAGAATCCCATGGTCAATGGTATCAAAAGCCGCCGAGAGGTCAAGTAGAGCAAGGATGGATGCACTACCCCCATCCTGCTCCCACCAGAGATCATCCAAAAGTGCGATCAATGCAGTTTCTGTCCCAAATCCAGGCCTGAATCCTGACTGGTAGGGGTCAAGATAATCTGTTTCATCCAGAAACCTCTGGAGCTGCTGTGCAACCACCTTCTCAACAACCTTCCCCAAAAAGGGAAGATTGGAGACAGGTTGGAAATTATCTAACTGGGTGGAGTCCAGCAATGGTTTCTTAAGAAGAGGGCAGACCACAGCCTCCTTAAAGTGCTGGGGCACTGTCCCCTCCTGTAGAGAAGCAGTCATCACCAGAGTCCACCTGCCTGCCACTTCCTGGGAAGCTTTCACAAGCCAGGAGGGACATGGGTCTAAAACACAGGTGCTTGTGTGCATACTCCCTAGGATTCTGTCCACTTCCTCAGGAGCAACAGGGCCAAACCGTTCCCAGATAACAGGACAAGAACCTGCCTCAGGAGCTTCCACCAGACCAGCAATCATGCCAGCATCTAACTGGCATCTAACTAAGTCGAGCGATTTTGTCTTCCAGAAAATCCACAAATTCCTCAGTGCGCCCCTTCAGGTGGACCTCAATCTCCTCCTTCCCCAAGAGACAGTTCACCTTAAAGTGGGTCACTGGGTGATTATCTGCAGATGCAATTAGTGTGGAGAAGTATTTACACTTTGCCGCATGAATCACCACAAAGTAGGCCTTAGTAGCAGCTCTTACCCGTGTTCAATCGAGTTCATCTCCTGTCTTCCACCAGCGGCGCTCTAGATGTCTCATGTGTTTCATCCCTTTCACTTCTTCTGTATACCATGGGGCACAGAGAGATCTACGGGTGAGGAGAGGTCGCAAGGGTACAATCCTATGCAGAGCCTCAGTCACCTTCCTATTCCAAACAGTGACTAAGAGTTTGGCTGGACTGCATAATAGATCTGCAGTTATAACCCCCAGCTCCTTCTGGAACCCGATCTGGGTCCATTAGTCGATGGGGGCGGATCAATCTAATAGGTCTTGCCTCCCTGCGGGTGTGTTTGTGTGCAGCTTTTGAGAAACTCATTGCCACCAGACTGTGATATGACCATGACAAGGGGATCAAGGACAGGTCCACCAATTCCAGGTCACATAGACATTGCTCCAATAAGAACACCAAATCAGGAGTATGACCACTATTACTAGTCAGGCTCTGGATAATCTGGGACAGGCCCATAGAAATCATGGTTTCTATGAAATTCCTCTAAGTGAATTTTGAAGGGGGATATTGTTTGAGGAATTCATGGTCAAATAAATACTACCAACCAGAAATCTCCTTCTCTTTCCTCTTCTTCCATCCCTATAGGCCCAAGCAGGCCACAGAAGGACTGGGGAAATTGTGCATTTTTTAAAGCAGCTTTGCTAAAATCCATCTTTGCTTTAAAAGTCCATGATCACAGCAATGTGAGAATCTGCCCTGACAGTGGTTCTTTTGTGCATCATTTCCTGGACTGTCCATTTGACAGTGTTCACGACACCTCGATCCATCCAAGGTCTCAAGAAACGAAGAAGCCTTCTTCAAATAATATCTGGGTGCTATTGCTACTACATATTTCTTTTAAAATATTACATAAATCAGGAGGAGATTCCTTGGTCACCTGCTATATTTTTAAAAGTCCTCTGCCATATTTGACAGATTTTTTTCTTTGTTTTTTAACTGGGCCCAAAGATACCTTGTGAAGGTGGGCAGTAGAAGTGACTGGCTTTTTGAGAATTCATCCATCCCTGTCTTGTAGAGGAGTCATTATTATCTGTTTCAATAGCAGATTCCGTAGCATGAACATAATTTATCTTTGTCTGTGCTCTGCAGCCCGAGGACCATTGCTGGCATCGCTTCAGCTGTGATTCTCTTTGTGGCCATTGTTGCCACCATTGTCTGCTGCTTCCTGTGCTCCTGCTGCTACTTGTACCAGCGACGGCATCACATGCAGACTCCTTATCAAGGTAGAAAATGCCCTTCTGTTGTGACCTACTGTGAGAGATAGGGGGAAACTGGGAATGCTGGAGGGAGAGTCAGTTGACTGATAATGTCATAAATAGCCATTCAACTCAAGGTGGGAAGGGAAGACATCTGTTTTAATTAATTCCCGCTACAAAGGAAACTGGGAATTTCCTATTACAATAGCAGAGCTCCGTATTTTACTTCAAAGTAGCATTATCTTATTGAAATCTATGTCATTCTTGCTTTCGTGATTTTGCCAGCTACATTGGGCTTTCTGCCAAAATCTTCTTTCTCATAGATATAAGACCATATTTGCAATTAGTTTTATGCTGCTTAGAGGAGCATTCTGATGGGAGAATCTTTTCCAGAGTCAGGCTGCCAGAGAAATGGATTGCAGCTGCAATCCAACACATCTCTACTAGCAAATTGTGAGAAGACAGCCTTATAACATGCAGAATTATCAATAATGTTTGTGGAGATCTAGATTCAAAGGAGGAAAGGTGATGCACACCATAGAGCAGATTATACCTACTGCATCTCCTGAAATCAAACATGTCTTTTCCTGGAATTGTGTTATAATGCTGGGAAAAGATGTGGCTTCCAACAGATAAGATGCCCGTGTACATGCATGCTCCAAGCCTCCTCTTCTCCTTCAAATCCAGATTGCTCCACAGATTTACTATCAACGCAGACCATGCACTTAACAAAAGTTTGTCAAATCCAGGTCAGGAGATTCCACTTTCTGCTTATCCTGATCAGCCACCAGACCCTTATCTCATGGATCCAAAAGCAGGGCCAGCATTTCATCCTGGATATGCCCCTGTGTTTCCCTACCCACCTACAGTTCCAGCACAGTATCCTCTATATCCACCTGGGCCACCATACTACAATCCTTCAGGTAAGAAAAGAGTATAAATGATAAGCTGGACTTACTTCCTATCCAGATATGGTGCAGACTTTTACAGTATGAACTCTCAAAATGTCATTCAAGCATGGGCAAAGAATTATAAGAGCTGCAATTCTCTAGAGACCTTGTTAAGAAAATGTCACACATAAATGATCCACAATATTCATTAAGTCATAGGCACGGAACAAATCTTGGTAAGTGTAGATAGAAGAAATTCTATTAATGCTTGCTTCTGATTAGACAAGGGTAAGCCTTAATTGAGTTTCGTGTGAGAGATTTAATCTCTTCATCATCTCTTAATTGGTAAGACAAAGATTGATTAAAACTAAGAATGTATTGAAAGAACATGGAGCAGCAGGAAAGGAAAATTAAGGTTATAGGAACAAGAACAAAGAAAAACATGGAGGTAGGTTTGTCCTATAAAACCCAAATAGCCACAAGTAAAGCAAGGCAAAATAAGAGGCTTATCCCCCTAAATATTACAGTAACATGAAATGTAGCAATGTAACAGAATAAAATATATAGAAACATGACATTTCCGTAGCGCTTCTATGTCATGGCTGCAAAGGCGAGGACCACTGGATGACAACGAAGAATTCCCTTTGCTATCACCTAGTAGTGATCTGGATTTTTGCAGGCCCGAGTATGGTAATTTCATAATCCACATATATGTGGCAAACATCTAACCTTGAATTAGACTTAGTTTCACCTTTGGCGTTTCTGTAAAAATTTGCTTCAAGTTCAACTTCGTGTATGATGATTTATTGACTTAAGCCTTCCTACTATGGTAGTTTCCTATCCAAGTACTAAAGTCTAACCTTGCTTTATATCTGCAAGACCAGCAAAGATTGGCAAAGTGCTGCTAAGCTTATTCTAATGGTCAGTTTCTTTCTTCTGCAGCTCCCCCACCATACATCCCACCGCAACCAACACAGCCTAGCACTTGAGAAGAATCTTGGAGGACTAATCAAAAGAAGCCTTTCTCTATGGGCCTGCTAACTCCCTTTATACAGAACTTGTAGGGGAACTCCTATTGTCCTGAAACTCTAGCCTGTGTCAGTATTTGCCAGTGTTTTTTAAAAATTAGTTTTCTGCATGTAGGAAGCATTGTGACTTTTAATTCTTTTCTCCACTCAACCCAGATACTGAAAGAATCACCTTGTCCTCCTCACTTCCTATGTGGTTCAAGAAGTAGCTGATGATTACAAATGGAAGTGCCCAAAGCTTGTGCAAGCACCATACGTGTAATTTGGCAGATTTTCCCTCTCTGAAACCAAACTTTTCAGAGGGAGTGGGTAGGCAGATTGCCTCCAGAGGGTTGCAAAGATCTAAGTGAAACTCTCTTTCCCTAAACTGCCAGGAGGATCAATTTTAGTTCCATTCTTCATAACTTCCAGGTGATGTTTTGTGCCTTAAGGAAGCCCTGGGGCCTAAGATGGCTATACATATAGAAGGTCTGAAGATATTTGGTGCTGCTAAAGATCCTTACGCTAAGTAGATCTTGATCAGAATCTGGAGGAGAAACTGCTTGAAAGCTCATAAAGGTTCCCAAATAAAGCTGTAGTTGCAATTAATACATAGGAAAAGCAGATGAGCCTAGAAAGACTCTTTTAAAGATGAGATGAGGAATAGACAAGAGAAGGCACATTGTCTTTCATGCTCCTTAGCACAGAATGATAAGAAGTCTGATATCTGAAGATATAGAGATCAAACTGTAGGCATTTCATATGCAAGTGAAAATACAGGTTTTCTATGTTTTTCCAGGAAAAAAATAGATGATAAAAGTAATTCTTCTCAATTGAGCATAATTTGGATTTTCAGAGGGATTTTTAAAATGATTTCTCTACTGGATTGAAATTTCTCTTGTGCATTCCACACCAATCTAATGAGAGTTAACTTTTCACCATCATATTATAAATTTCAGTATAAACTGCCCTCAGTAATTGAAAAGGTAAAGTAAGCATTTAAATCAGATTGTGAATTCTTTACTAATGGCAGAGGTATCTTGTTGAATTCACATGTTAACTCCATTAACTCCCTGTAAAGAAATCACACTGCCCGTTTCCCAAGGCAGAGCAAGGAACAAAAACAACCTGCCAAGAACTGGCAGTTCAGATGAGCAGGGACAGAATTTAAACAGGCTTGAAAATGGTTTAGCAATGCCATTAGGGAGATGCCTTGGTTAAACTACAGATATGGTAGCTGAGTAGCCATTTGGAAGAGTATTGAAATCTTAGTCCATTCTTTGCTGGTTAGTTCCATTTCTATACAAATCCTTCCCACCAACATCCAAATGGGTTGATCTAGAGCAGAGGTGTCAAACGTACATCGTTGTCACGTGATGTATCGGGAATTTTATCCCTTCACTAAACCGGGCATGGGCATGGCTAACGTGTGACTCATCCAGCCCACGGGCCAGGAGTTTGACAGCCCTGACCTAGAGTTTCCAGCTTTCCTGGCTAACAGAGTTTCCCCCAATCTGGGCATTCTCCATGGTTTCTGTTTCAAATCCTACAACTCATCAGCCAGCATCTTTCACTTTTGTTTTTATGCAAATGTGAAAACAGGACAATATCATTTGGGATACCTGCTGTTTTTGTTTATAGTCACTGCCCAACAGTAACTATAAGAGTTTCTTTCAAATCTTGTTTTCTCCCATGGCGAGACCCCTTTCATGTACATAAATACATGTTCTTTCATAATATTCTAACTCAGTCGATTCTTTTCACTAAGAAAGATTAGTTAAGATTAGCTAGCCCCTTTACTTATCCTGAATCCAAATCTCAGATTTGCCTCCAATCAATTAATTGTACTCCTGAGGCATGGGAATGCCTATTAAGAAATGGGTGCCTATTATTTATGTAGTGTAGCCTATTTCTCCTGAAAGTCCTTGGTGTTTCTTGTGGCTCTATCTGCATTTTATTATGTGCAAAACGTAATATTCTGCCACTGGAATGTCGCAGAGAACACTGGAGTTCTCTGTTTTCTTCCTGACTATGTCAGTCTGGCCATTCTAGGGCAGTCTCATAGATTTCCAGAACAGAAAGTCATTTATGGTATAGTTTTTAGAAGCTGCTGCAGAATAGTACGTTTTGCACATTCCTGCTGCATTCTTGCTGCATGGCCCAATTCATCAACCTGCCGCTACATCTCATTATTCTTTCCAAACATCAGCAAGATTTAGTGTGATGAGTTTGGACAGTTCCACCTATTCCTCCCCACCTGCTGAAGGGATATTAACTTCCTACCTGCCAGTATTGCAAAGGCTGTATTTAAATTATTTGGAGCACAGAGAAGGCTTGGGAAGGAAGACAAATGCATGATGCTTCAACCAGAGTATAAAAACAATTCCTGTGCAAGAAAAGGCCACCATGTGCTATGATGCCTACTAACTTTATGGCTTCCAGTAACTGGGAAAACATGTTAGCCAAGTTGAAGAAGCCATGCATTGGGCATATGCCTTTTGATGTTGCACAGAGCTCTGCAAAACCAAAGGGTTTAGCAATGCTGAAGCAACACATCCTCTTCTTGCATTTGACCATTTCTTAGTCCTGCAAGAAATTTTTGGAGGAAGGAGTTAATTGAGTCAGCCCTTTTGCTCAAACCACATTCCCACTATGTGGGAATGGCCTGCTGAATTGCGGCAACAGTTGCACCGCTGTCTTCTTATTCTAACCAGAATGGCAAACGTTTGCTTTGCAAAATGTTCATTACAACGTGGATTAAAGTTGTAAATACTGATTAAGTTACTGATATGTGTGTTTGCGTGTATTTTTTCTATTTCTGCTGTATAGTTAGCGGATAGGTAGTCCTAGAATAATTCCTTAACAGGAGAAATAAACTTTCCTTTGCCAACGATTAAGAACTTGATAAAGGAAAATGTTAATATTTGACACAGAGAAGAGATAGCAAGTTTTTTCATTGCTTCCAATGCATTAAGGAGGGTGTCCACAGAGAGGGGAACCAAGAGCCATAATGTTTCAAATCAGTAGTGAGTATGTTTTGCTGATTTTTAAAGTTAAAATTTCTCCTTAGTTAATTTATATGCCAGATCATCCCATCTGAATAATAATCTGGTTGCCATAGAAACGTGAGTTTCCATTTGGATCAAGACCTTTGGTGTTCAGAAAACATTTCAGCCCAATCCAAGGTTTGAATAGTTGTTCACTTGCAGAATTTCCAAATATGATTTTCTCTTTCACCTTGGAACAGCCTTCCTAATCCTGGCTCCCTCCAGATACATTAGACTTCAATTCCCATAATCTGTAGCTGACACTGCAACTGGCCAGAGATGATGGGCTTTGAAGTTAACTAGAGTGGTGTTTCTGAAACAAAGCCATCTTTCTTGATGTAGCCTATAGAATGACCATTGCATGGGAGGCAGGAAGTTTGTCACTTTGAGATATATGTATATCAACCTGCCCCAACTTCTAATGGCGCCTCACAGTCACGTGTTCAGGGGATGCGCACCACAGAAGTGCCTTTCGGCTGCCCTCGGGAAGAGTGGAGTGAACGGGGAGGGCCTCGGGCCAGCCAGCGGCTCTTGGCCTCGCCGCTGTCTCGTTGGTTGCCTCCAAATCCACCACCAGATGTTGTGCTCCATGGTGTTCCTGCTGGCAACCCGGCGCCAAAGAGCAGCTGTTCGTCCTGGAGCAGAGGATGTTGCTCAGGTGCTCCTGCTGGATGAACTCCGACTCCGCACCATCCCCTCACGGCACCTCTTGTCAGCCTCCTCGCTCTCTTCTTGGACCCCAAACTCCAGCCAGCAAAGCCTGGCACGCCGGCGCAGAGAGCCGAAAGCATTGGGGTCGTCGTAGGAAGAGACGCCGCCGGGCCCTCCCCGCTGTTTCGGCCGCCGTTCTTTCGCCCTCTGGCGGAGGGCGACCTTCGGGGAAGCAGAGGCGACTTACTATAACAGTTCCGTAAACAACGCGTGGTTAGTGTGGGTGCTCGCGAATGTAATGCAGTTTTCACGGTAACGTTAGAGGAAGGGCCTGCTATTGCATTCTTCTAAGAAGTTTAAAGAAATTCTTCCGCTCCAGTCTGCAAGTGGATCTAGGATTTTTTGGCGGATTCCTATCCAAGTACTAACAAGGCATAATTTAGTTTAAAATTCTGAATCGGACAAAATTGGGCTACTGCCCTCATCTTAGCTTTAGCTGAATTTGATGGGCAGTTTTCATACTCAGTCTGAGTCTCCTCTCCCGTTTTACTGGGGAAGAGTTGTGATTTTCGTGGCGGAGGCAAAGAGTGCTTAGTTAAAAATTGCAGTAATGTCATCCCCTTGAGTGACATGTTCTGATTCTTATAGTTTTAGATACTGGGCCATATTTTGGATGGAGCCCTCTCTATGTGTGGGATGTTGAGACTGCAGCAGTTTATAAATGAGATAAATACATTTGCAACCAGAAATTTCCTTTCTGCCTACCAGAATGCAACCAGAGCAGAGCATCTGACCTTGCTGTTTTCCAATAGCTTGGAAGTGCCCTCCTGACTATTGAACTATTGAACTATTACTACCATTGGATGCCACTACCATCAACTCATCTGATCCAGTTTGGGAATTTTGTTATTCTTGACCAGATGGAGCAGGCAGCAGTGGAATCCAGCTATGTCCTGGAAAAAAACAGATATAGTTACTCTGCCACTTCAAAAAAAATTTAAAGCGGCTTTTAAAATGTAGGTATTATTAAAAAAAATTATTCAGATCCAGAAAATAGCACATACAAGAATCAACCATTCCCCCCTCAGCTCTACTCCACAATGTAGAAAAGTTCTACATTATTCTTTTCTTCCCAAAAATGTTCAGTGGGACTTGTTTCCAGGTGTGTGTATAGCACTGCTTTCTTGAAACTATGTTAATTCCAAAGAGGGAGCTAAGAGTATCCTAAAGAAATTACAGACCTGTACTATTAAAATATCTTAAAGCCATTAAATGAATTAATCATCTCTGCATAATCATGGGTCTGTGTGTTCTTTCTGAAGATATATATTACTGCAATTAAATTTATTGTAATAATGTCTGCTTGCACAAATGAATTGTATCATACAATTGCTATGCTTGACAGATTTCATGAGGCTCTGTGGACAGAATCTTTCCTTGCTACAAAATGTATTTTTATTGGTTATGTGCCATCAGATACTTTTCAACTGTTATGATAACTTAAGAGTTTCTCAATGACAATCTGTTCCCGACTTGGTCCTTCAGTTCTATCTGCTTTGCTGCTGATCGTCCATTCTACCTTCCTTTCCCAGTATTGGAGCCAGAGTACTTGTCTTTGCATAATATGTCCAAAGTAGAATAATTTGAGCCTGGTCATTTGTGCCTCCAATGAGTTGCTTTGGGTTGATTTTTTTTGATGGTCCATTAATTTGTTTTCTTGGCTATTCATGGTATCTCAGGATTCAGGAATCTTTTCCAGCATCAAGTGCTACAAAATATGGCATCATATGCGCAGTGTCAGAGTACTTTCCCCACTGTCTTTATATTCTTTTTCTTCCAAAGTGTCTTTGGAGGAAAAGATGGAATACTTGTAAAAGTATTGCAGGTAGTAGCACTAGGAACTATCCACTTGAAAGCAACATTTGTCTCTTGATAGTATGAGGTAAAAATCTTGCCACATGAGGGCATTCTTAAACCAATGTCCCAAACTCTTTTTCATTTATTTCAGTGCTGATTTGAAAAAAAAGAGAGCAGAGAGCTCTTCCAGTTTAAGGCGTTAGCAATTTCAGTATTCTGTCTACATGGCCCATTTAAAATCCATTGCTTTACTCTTTCCACATAGGTTTTTCTGATCATGATTACAAGACCCAGTGCTTTAACTTTCCCATTCTGTTTCTAATACTTAGAACATAAACAAAGTGCCCCAAAACTTTGCCTATCATCCAATTTCTGCTCTCGTCTCAAATAAGAGAAAAAGAGTTTTTACAGAAAAAAATGACCTCAATATATTGCTTCTTAGAACACTTGTTTGGAATGAAGGCCTGGCATGGGTTTTGTGCCAATTTGGCATTTCTGTTTCATGCTTTCAGGAAGAACTACATTGAACAATCCAGCTTCTTGCCAATACTTCTCAGTAGGTTCTTGGGTTGTTCTTTCAGGGAGGAAGGGAATGGGGATTGATTAAACAGTATCTACTTACTCTGATGTAAAAGTGGTACAATATGAGACTATAAAAAACAAAAGCCTGTTTTTCAGTCAAGAATACCAAGTATCATTATTTCAAACTAATATGTATAATGTTTCTGTAGTTGTTCAGCCCTGCCTAAGCTACTCCGGATTAATGGGCACTGTGCATCTAAATTAAATTATAGCATTCTGTCCAATTGTATTGAAGAAGCCCAAAGTATCTTTTGGTGCCAAACATTTCAGCTTTACTCTACTTGGATGTAAGGAACTATAAATGTAATGTCATGTGATAAAATGCATTGGAATAACAGACATTCCAGAAGACTTTGCTTCTGATGTAAATTACGTTGGAATTCCACTTGCTCTTTTTAGAGGAAGTCTTGCTGTGAAGAAACTCCTCTCCCTGCAGATACAGAGGCAAGGAAGGAGCCACAAACTTCACTTTTCCTTCTTTTTCTAGGATTACCAGATCGATCATCAATCTGGACTCTCACCCTTAACAGATTGGCCAGACTAATTATAAGCATATGCACATACCTGCATGCATTCATCACTAGGTCCACAGCGTCAAAATGGTGAACATAATCAGGTGATCATAGATGACCTCTTTTCCCAGGCTAACACACATGAAAAAAGGGAGTGAGGCTTCAATAACCTGGGCACTTTCAGCATAATTGTTGACTTCCCCCTGCTCCATTTGCAACCCCAAGACCCATGGTAAGCAACATGACCCCATGCAGAAAGTGAATAAGAAACAGTAAGCCAGACTGCAGCTTTTTATAATCATAAACAAAAAGTACTTTCTAAGTTGTGGGAAAATCAAACTTCAGAAGATATGGAATTGTTTTCATACCATCTGTCATTTGTGTATCATGAAAGCGTCAGCCTCTCCTGATTATTCATGATAATTATCTGTAGAACATTTGCCAAATGTGGTGCAAATTTACAAAATCAGGGACATCTGTGACAGCAACAAGTCCATAGATATTTCAATAGCAAATGTGTATTGGTTGACAATAAACATGCAATGACAACGGCAGAGGAGCTACAAGAATGGAAACCAATAAAGAAAAGATGGGGTTGTGAATGGCTGAAGGAGAGCTGTGTCAAACCAGGCATTGTTTTTCTTCTCCGGGCTGTTCTGGGCAGCTGGAAGGCTTCCCACTCTTGTGGAGTGCAAAGGAATGAAGCTTTGCTTGGGCTAGTCCATGCAAAATGCCCAAATATAGACATTTCTCCGGGCTTCAGAGAAATAACTCAGCTGCCTTGGACTCAGTCGGATCCTCAGTTTTTGCAGTATTGGCCAGCAACCCAGTGATCTGGCAGTGAGGGAGAAGCTACTTCCCTCTGGCACGACGCCCCGCACACTCAGACCACATGGAGGATTCTTGTTTGTATGCAAAAAGGAATGTTCCCTCCAGTGGCTTTTCTTAAAATTCTGTGCAGAGAACAAATTATAACCATCAGTGCTCATCTGCTGAGGAGATACCAAAAGTCTCTTATCCTAATCAGTTTGCCCTTGTGATTTGCCCATGCACTGCAATTTCTACAGGGATGTAAGGATTTCTCCTACTTCATCTTTTCTGTGACAATATCCTGTACAAACACTTACTATAGTCTACATATATAAAGTTTCTACTTTTTAATTCTAATGCTAGCATTAACAGTATTGTGGCTAAATTTTGAGCAGCTTTAAATTAAAAGGCATCATGAAATCCTGAGTTCCTGGTTATTATACTTTTGCATCTTTTAAAAAAATCTAGATAATTTATCACAATAAAACATGTACATATAAAATTCTATACTCTGGTCAGTAGTTAGAGCAACCTTTTTCTTTTCTCAGGTTTTAGAACCAAAGTGATCCAGGGAATGGAAAATCTAAAATAAGAAATCTCATTTCAGTGATCAGAACAATCATAACAATATTACCCATTGTGAAACAGCTATAATTGTAAACAGTTGGGAGACGGGTTGGAAAATGATTCCATTGAAGGGCTTTAGGTACACTAAGGGTCCAGCTCACACATCCATCAAGTTCGTACTTTCTGTACAAACTAGCACATCTGAAGGGTTTCACAGCCTCTGAACCCAGAATGTTTCATTACTCACAATGGGGGCATTTTGTGAGCTTTATTCATGAAAGTGCAGGTAATGCTATACATAATGCAAAATTCAAGAGAAACAGAGTTGAAAATGGCAACAATGTCTGCATTTTGAGATCATGCTCAGGTGGTTTGTCTCTTGGTTTTCTTTTTCCCTCTATTATTTTTGCAAATTTGATGAAAATATAAACCTTTCTCTTCATCAAGCATACCTTTCCCCTATCCTCTGCCTTTTAAAAGATAATTGAAGGGTACATAACATCTCTTCAGATATTTCACAAATGTGAACAAGGACTGCTTGTCTCTGCTTGTTCATTTGGTCAGAACAAGAAGGCCGTTGTTAAGTGGTTATGATCTCCATAAGTTAGTCTAGTCATTCTGGCTGGAGATGATGGAAAATGGGAACCAACATATCTGGGTAGGTATGCCACTTGTTTTTGAAAATATGAAGACATGCAATCTGGGGGAGGGAACTGTATTTTTGTTAATAGCTATGAATGCTTTCTATCAGGCTGCTGAGATTTCTTCAGTGCTTTCCTTATTTGGAAAGAAAATGAAAAACATGTAATTGCATACACTTGCACACAACCCTGCATTATCTCAATTCAGATACACTTTGGCATTTTGTGTGAGCCATGAAACATGGCTCAAAGAGAGTTAGATTTATCTGTTCATTTATACATTAATCTCTTAAAGTCACTTAAATGCAAAAATATGTTTTAATTTACAGCCCAAGCCAGAAATTAATTGAATTCAATACTTGGATTTAGATACAGGAAATTATTGAGCCTACCAGGTAGCTATACTGGTTTGATGATGGAGCTGTTCTTTCTTCATTACCCTTCATAGGGCAAAAAAAAATGTCCCTTTAATATTGTCGTCTATTATATTCTTTTTCAGGTCAAGTATTTGGTGCTCCCTGTCCAGTTCATGCTGTTTATGGTATCTACTTCATTCAAAGCTGATCCCACAAACCTGCTATCCTGTAGAAGTGTTGGGCTACACTGTCATATTTAGCATGACCAATGAATGGGGATGTGTAGCCAGCACAAACAGAAAACCTAGATGGGGGAAGACAATTGGGAAAAACATGCTACTTCTTGAGACTGAAAACAGATTCAACAACTTTCTAAAATCATTGCTGCATTCCTCTACTATAACAGAAATGGAAGGACCTTAGAGGTTTTCTAGTCCAACCCCCTGCCCTATATCATTTTGAATAAGTGGTTGTCCAACCTCTTCTTAAAAACTTCCAGTAATGGAACATGTCATGATATTATGGGTACTCCCTTCATCAGGACTTAGGAGGGTGTATACGTCCATATGATCCAACCACACTGTGATGCTAGGTAGCCACATATTATCAGAAAGTATTTGACAGCTATTATGCTAAAAATATAATTCATGAAACTGGGATTCATTTGGAGGGAAAGAAGATTGAGATTTTAAGGAAAGGAAGCTGACACAGAGTAGATGGAGCACATAGCATTCTCATAGTCCACATAACGTGGCTTATTGATGGACATTTCAGGAACAATGTCTCTTCCGTGAGAGTGTTTCTTTCCACAAATCAGCATGGTTTTAAAAAGTGTTACAAAAACCTTTGGGTCCCCAAATTTATTCCCATGTCTGTAGTAAATAAATGTTTTGACAGATATTTGATGTGATCTTCTAAGTTATTGCCCACTTGATTAAATAAAGCTCAAACTGATTGTTTGCCCCAAGCCCTAAAGATGCTCCTGAATTTTTCAAATATGAGTTTCCAAAGTTCAGATGATTATATATGTGGACTGCTTGCCTTTTCCATTACCTCCCACTGACAGCTAAGCTTGTACTTTTTCTCCTATATGAATTCTAAGATTAAGTATTGTAAAATCTAAAATGAATTGGGAAACTGCCGTTTACTTCAGAAGTAGAAGCAGCAGAGCCCCAGACCCAGCAGTAATGCAGTTCATTCAGCTGCCTTTGCATACGGCTACATCATGGCACCATGACAAGTCTTTAGCAATCAAATGTGGAGCACGTACCCATTTCTTTCCACCAAAAAAGCCATGGCCTATAAGAACCTGTGTTTGATTTTTGCTATCAGAGAAATGGAATCCTTGAAATCACAGAGACATTGAACAATGAGTTTTGCCTCCATGATTTCTCCCCCACACTCCTGCTTCAGTATACAGGCAAAACAGAACATGACATTGCCATTTCAATCAAGCCACAACGGGCACAAATGTGACATAGCTCCATTTAGAGTCTTCTTGTACCGACAGTATGCTGGACACCTTCTCATGCTGCTGCTGCTCCAGTGTAGCTCTTTAGATGTTCCTAGTAGCAAGCGATTACGGTGTTGCTGCCTGGGAAATGATGAGATAAGCAGAGATACCCCAAATTCAGATTTCTTCAAAGTTGATCACATTTGCCCCTTTACTTTCTGAGCTCCCACAAGGAAAACTAGAGAAAAAGCCCAAATATACCATATATGCAGATCCTTCTTTTCAGGAGAAAAACAAGTTTTGTTATTAAAAAGGACTAAAAATAAATATTACTTCTTCCTGATAACAACGCCTTTTGGCAATCCATCTAATTCTTGCATCCAAATTAATCCCATAGAGAACACAGTTCATCTGGAACTAACACAGGGCGGGCTGTTGCTCTGTTGCGTTCTTCTTATGTAAACAGCCACCCGAGAGACAAACACAATGATTCAGCCTTGGCAATCTGCACTGTCCAAGATTCCTTTCCTTACTATTGAAGTAACTTGGGAACCTCCACCTGCCAAAATAAGACATGAATTTAGTACAAATTCTCAAATTAGAGGCATCTAACGGAGATCCAGATAGCAACTCAAGGTTACAGCAGTTCATCAGACAAACAAGCAAGTTAATATCCCCTCTTTCATTCTCTTCCATCATCCCTTTGTGGCTCCCTCCCATCTTAGAAAGCTTTATTATTAAAAAGCACATCCTAATTTAGATTAGTCCTAAAATAGCTTTGTTAAAAAGGGTTTGTCTGCTGAGAATAGTGTTTTTAAAGGCAGATGCTGAAACCTAAAAGTTCTTGACATCATGTCTCAATTGCAGTGTCTTATCTCCAGAAGATAGTGGTGTCTGAAGAGATGATCTTAATAAGTAGATAAACACAGGTGGTATTTTAGCTATTCCACTTCCCACAGTGTTGCTAAATGGAGGCCTTTTGTGCATGAAACTCTACCAGGAGATGTTAGTAAATGCCTAAGGAATGTAGCCCTTGCAAAAATGATGGAAAAATTTTCCAGTCATTAGGCACAGAAATGTGAGGTGACTATGTGCAAGTAAGCATTAAAATAACTAGCATTATCAAGGTGGTAGCTTTACTGAACCTAGCAATAACTGTCAAGGGCTGCATCCCAGCCTGACCTCCCTGATGGTTTCTTGATTCACATGTAGCAAGAAGCCATTGTCTTTTTATAACTGCATTGTTGAACTATGGCCAGAGGTATATATAACACTGTGCATAAAATATGGAATATAAACCATAAGGTTCAGTCAATGTGTACATTATAGCCTAGTGCTGTAATGATGTACCTTTTTCAACTGCTTCTTGTTGCTAGAGCGAATGGCAGCCAGAAGTTGATCTCTGGAATTCTTCTCCTGGGGAGGAAGTGCTTTCTCCACCATCTTCCTCTGAGTTGCCGGAGAAAGGGACAAGCGTAAGTTTTCATTAATCAACGGAGGAGGAGGTGGAGGGGCTAGAGGTGGGGGTGGGGGAGGAGGAGCATCTGGGGTGCCAGATTTCTTAGGAGGAGCTTTAGGGGAAGACCATGGGGAGGTTTTGGGGGATGGTTTTGGAGAAATCTTTGGTGAGCCAACTGGCAAGCAGCGTGCCTTTGGCACCTCAAGGAAGTCCTTCTTCTCTGTCTTTTCCTGGGCCTGTTTCTGCTCTTGTAAGCGTTTCTGTCTCTGTTTGTCCATATTCCTGCTTAGCAGGTTTGTGACCGTCATGCGTGGGCCAGCTAATTCAAAATGGTAACCCAGTTTCAGCAATGTGGTGTTCTCTTTCAGCAACTTGGCTATCTCCATCTCAGTCTTCCCTCCACAAATATGTCTCTGATTGTGAAAGCGCAGCTCCGTCAGAATGTTGTTCTGCAGCAGCGCACGAAAGATGGCCAGGATTCCTTTGCCTGTGATATGATTGGAATCTAGGTTTATGCTTGTCAGGGTCTTATTGGACTTTAGCATGATGGCAATGGCAAATGCAACATGATCGTCAGCACGCGTGTTGGCCAGGGCAAAAACCTTGACCACTGTGTTGAATTCCAAGGCCTCAGCAAAGCGTACCAGGATCTCATTGTTGATGCAATCAGAATTGTTGACGTTAACTTCTACCATCTCTGGGTCATTATTCTTGATCTTTTCCAAGGGTTCATCAAAGATGCTGGTGGCTTCATCCTCCTTGCTCTGGCCTGAAGAACTGTCTGCAGATTTAGAGGGGCTGCTATCAGGAGGCTCTTGGATCATGTCCTCTTGCTCTAAAATTGGTACCTTTGTCTCTGGAATTCCTTTACTATCCTTCAAGAGTTTCTCTTCATTGTCAACTTTGAGCCTGACTTTGTAGTTGAACTTATTTCTCCTGCTTTGGGGGGTTCTCTTTTATCATCTCTCTTTGAGACTGGCTTTAAAGCTGATTTTTTTTCTATTATTTTTTCACATTCTTTTTTATCTTCAGTCTTTCTGTCCCACCCAGTCCCTTTCTTATGTTCTGCTGTCCTCTCTTCTCTTCCTTTATCATCTACTGACCTGCTCTTTAGCAGTTTGCCCCTTTCTTCCCCTCTCATTTGGCCTGTTACACTTTTATCTGCCACCATGGATTTTTCTTTCTCTCTGGAAAACCTTTTTTCATCCTTACCGGTTTTCTCTTTGGCTTGTCCCATTTTGTTATTGCTGTCCGTTTCATCCTTTCCCTTCTGATTTGCTTTCTGGGCCTGTTCTTCTTTTTTCCCTTCCTTTATCAGATCAGGAGTTCTACTTTTTTTCAGATCTCTGCTGTAAGGCTCCTTACGTTTGTCTTCAAGAATCTTTGCCTCTTTCTTCTTCTCTGTTGCTTTTGCTTCCTTCTGAGTGGGGAGAACAACAACAAAACTTGGTAAGAAAGAATGAGCATGTCATTTTGAGCTCACAGAAAAAAACAAGATATAAATGCAGTAAGGAAGATTTAGTAGAATAAAAACCAGCAGCCAGTCAATGAAAACCAAAGCTAATATTATTGCCACTTCCAAATATTAGTTAAAGCTAGTTATACAGATGCTTAGTTAAAATAAAAACTGCATACAACAGTGGTGTTGTTAGCAGAGTGTCACAGAAGAAGTCTAGCTATTGGGCAAACTATACCAGTTATTGCAATTGGGATACTTTATGCTGAAGTTCCACTCAGTTATGAATTGGGAGAAAGGTAGAAGTTGATACAACCTTACAACCATGTTTAGCAATCATTTGAGATTATAACAGCATTTTAAATTTACAATCATGTTTAGAAACCATTTGAAATTACAACAGCACTTTAAAAAGTGTCTTATGACCAGGCATCTTATAACTTATAACCATCACAACATCCCCACAGTCACATGATCAAAATTTGCTTCACAACTGGCATGTATTTTTCAATGGTTGTGGAGTCATGTGACTTCCATTTGTGACTTTTCTACAGTCTTCCTACAAGCAGAGGCAACAAGGGAAGCTGGATTCACTGAATGATCACATGATTCACTTAGCCTCGGTGATTCGCTTAACAAACATAGCAGAAAATGTCGTAAAATTGGGCATAATTTGCCTAACAATTCCTTGCTTAGCATCAGAAATTCTGGCCCCAATTGTGGTTGTAAGTCAAGGACTATCTGTATAAATATGATGGATACTAAATGCTAAGATATTGAGGCAAGGTATCTGAAAAATGTTCAGGATGATGGAATAAAACCATATTCTTGCAAGGGGCAAAGTACATGCGATGACTTTTGAACCTGATATGCTGGTGGTGGTGGTAGGTGTTCATTAAGATTACCTTTGTAGGATCTAAGTTATTCTGCTTAACTATGTTAGGTTAGTTTCAGATAAAATGCTTGGGGACAATCCTTTCTGCAGTACATGGATGGATTTAATTTAGCATCTCTGAAATGCTGCTCAAATTCATGCTGTGATTTTCCTGAGAATGCCGTGATTGATTGCTGTGATACATTTTGACTACTGTTTCTGGGATGAGCCACATTGTTGGTCTCATTTCACCTTTTATTCTGTAGCTTTTTAGAGTTACTTTCCCAGATTCATTTTCATTATCAAATACTTTATGTCATACACTACTGCACTCCTTTTAATATTCTAGTTGCTTATTTTTAGAAAATGGTTTGTTGTTTTGAATGAGAGGCTCATCAAAATATCCCAATTTATTTCATTTTCTGCAGGTTTTTTGTGTAAATCTGCATGCAGCTTGTGTGTGTAAATAGTTGCCACAATGATAACACTGCTAATTTTTATTTGTTATTGTCTGTCTATATGCTATTGCCAAGTTTATTCACATTTGATTTAATTTCTGACTAAAGCTCTACTGTAACTTTACCAGTAGTTTTCATGGATACTGTATTGAAATTTGCTGCTCTTTTAAAAATTAAATGTCCTGAAAATCTTAGATTTGTTGAGGTTTTTTAGATGTTTCTTTCAGAATTCCACAAAATAGTTGGTCTCAGAATGCATCATTTATCCGTGTTCATCAAATATATCATGTTCAGAAATATTTAAACTTTAGCTGCCTATTCTTCCATTTTAATGAAATTTAAAATGCTTTACAACAGTGGTGGGATTCAATTTTTTATTACCAGTTCTGTGGGCATGGCTTGGTAGGCATGGCATGGCTTGATGGGCGTGGCAGAGGAAGGATACTGCAAAATCTCCATTCCCTCCCCACCCCACTAACCTGCTTTCCAGCTCGTTTTCCTGTGCAGGGCAACAAAAGAAGACCCAGCCAATCAGCTGGGACTTGGGAGGCAAAGAATAGATGGTGGCAGGGCCAGTCAGAGGTGGTATTTGCTGATTCTCTGAACTACTCAAAATTTCCGCTACTGGTTCTCCAGAACTGGTGAGAACCTGCAGAATACTACCTCTGCTTTACAATCAATAAGTTTGGGACCAAATATTCCTGCATTGTTTTTATTAATTCTGCAAAGCTGAATTGCAAGTGTTTTTGCAGGGCAGTTCTGAATAAGCTATATACTCTATTCGTCATAACAATAAGTAAAACAGGCTTTCCCCCAGCAATGATTTCTTTTGCCTCAAAAAAAGTACAATTCTCTTTCTTAAAATGTCATCTATGATACCACCATGCACAATGATCTTCCCCAGAGTGAACCATCCTGCTGTGAACTTTTCTCATTGTCTTTACTCACTGTAATCATATAAGTGTTATTCTTCCTATGTCTGTCTGTTTATTTTGCTGCTCTCCCTCCTTTATCAAGTAAGAATTAAAAGGTTTTTGTTTTACAAACCTACAGTCAATCGCTATTGTGTTATTGATCACACAGCTGGTCAATCACACAGTTGATCAAACTATATTTATTAGACTTAGCACTCACTGGGCTTTCTGCTGATTTTCTGAAACCTCTACAACAGTGTTTCTCAATATTGGTTCTTAGCAATTTGAAGATTTTGCTAATATTTGGACGTCAACTCCCAGAATTCCCCTTACTGGCTAGGGAATTCCAGGAGTCGAAGTCCAGACAACTTAAAGAAGTTGGCAAGGCTGAGAAATGCTATCCTAGAGGAACTAACTCCAGTGAATCTGCAAGCATTGCAAGATATACAGGCAACTACAGATAATCAAGCAACAGTGGACAATCATGGGTAATAACTCAATACTTCGCAGAAATGATATATTTAGAGTTGAAAGGTACCCCGCACCACTTACAAAAACATACTCTCCAAAATTACAAAATTATTTATGCTGAAAGTCAGTGATTTAGAGAATATTTCGTGTGCATTCCAAGATTAGTCTTGGTATATATTTTCTGCAACAGTAGCTAAATAAACAAATAAGCACCAAAAGAGAAACTGTTGTGGTTAGCTGGCAGCAGGTGCAGACGGCTGAGGAGAGCGAGGACTCAGATGAGGGGCCAGGACCATTAGGGAGTGGACTGCTGCCTTCAGAGATTGTGGGGGCTGGCAGCAGTGATGAGGAGGTTCCTGAGGAGCCTGTGCCAAAGATTGCTTGGACAAAAGAACAGTTACAACAGCACGGGTGACTCAGGAGTCAGGCTGCAAAGTAATGGCCCCTCCTTCAAGAAGATAAAAGCCAGCTGTGAACAAACATACTTTGCAGAAGGCAAAGACATTTTGAACTCAGCCTCGTGGACATTACAGTTGGTATTTGAAGACTCTTGCAAACTATTTATCTGTTGTTTTTTTGGCAGACTTGAAAAAACTTGACAAGGCTCTTTCTTGTCGGAGCTAATTAGTTGGAAGCAGCCTTTTATCTGTGAAGAAACAGGATTCTTAGCTGAAACATAAAAAGGTTATACTGCTGCCTTTGTCTTGTGTTTGCTCTCTTTGAACCAGGTTTGGGTCAGAACAGAAACTGAGTATTTTATCTGAGGAAGCCCCTTGGTTCGTTTACTGTTAAAATTTAATTTTGCATCTCCCATTTTGGTCTTGATATAACTGAGGAAATATAGCCGCGTAAGCTGTGTTCTATTTTGATCCTTAGACCAAACTACTTGGGTATAATGTACCCCCTCAAATGAGCATAATGTTCCACAATCAGAAAGAGCTGGGCCAAAATAAATAATTGGCATTAGTCAAGAATGTTGTGACTAATCGGCAGCGTGTTTTAAAACTGGAAGAATAACATGTGGATCGCTTGCCAAAGACTTTAGGGGCTCAAGGGGCATCACTATCGAACTCTGGAGCCTTCTGATCCTACTGCTTTACCTTGTGCATTGGTATTGCTGCCTGCACTTTCTGCTTTTTACCATGACAGCCAGAATTGTGAGGAAAAGCACGATTAAACACACAATGTCCATCCTTTCTCTGATCAGTTTTATAAGTGGATCCTCCCCCTTCAAAAGATCAAATGAATAGACAGAGTATAAAATGAGGTTAGCCAGTTTAGTAAATAGGAATTCAGCCTGCCACTGGAATTACAGATCCAATCTGGGTCGGTCACCAGGACCAGAAGTTTAAGCTTCGAAGCTTTTAGACTTGTGCTGGAGCCCAAACTCATGAGGATGGCCTCCAGCACATGTCCAAAAGCTCTGAAGACTAGACCAGAGATTTTGTCTTCTGAGGTTCATGAGGATGGACTCCAGCACAAATCAGAAAACTCAGAAGACTAAAGATCTGGGCATGGTGATCCTGCCACATTATGCTGGAACATGTATGTTTGCCTTCATTTACTAGAATTACAGCCATCGCTCCATTATCAGCTGCTCTGGATTACATAACTTCATTTCATTTGTTTATAAAATAACACAGGAAAGGTGATAAGTGCTTCTCAGATGACAAAATGCAACTGAGAATTGAGAAAAATCCCCACAAAACAATAATATTTTACAAAGATTATTTATTTATTTATTGCATATTGCAGTGGTTCTTAAATTGAAACAATTAACCTTTTCTCCAATATTGAATAATTCCTTTACATCCAGACTTTTATACAAGTGTCTCATGGGAGTCCCAAACTGGATCCTTGATTCACAAAGAAGCAATTATACATTGCTTTGTAACCCTCAGGATTTGCCCAAATTAACCACTTGGGCTTAATTATCTCCTACTTAAGAACCATTGGCATATTGTATTCATATTCCTGCAAAACTACTGTGCTGCTTAATGAATGTTAAACAAAAACTAAAATGATGGCAGAGGCAGTTGGAAAACAGCAGAACGTCAAAACTTGTCGGTGTTGTCTAGATCCAATAAAATTCCATGAACCAGGCACATAAATTACACAATAAAGAGATACATAAGAACCATTATTTTGTTAAAAGAATCAGCAAATAAATTACAAAGACTATTTTCCATTTATGTTTCCCTATTTCTGTTGAAAATTAGAGAGAACTCTCATGAGACAATTGTTTAGGATGGATTAAGCCAAATTCTCTGGTCAATAAACTTGCCCTTTGGAGTGGAATCGCGATGTATTAAACATAACATCTAGTTGTCCATTCCCATGTAAGAATAGCTTAGCTAAAGTATTAGACTTGAATCTCCCAGGCTTATATGGATTTTCATTTTTGGCATTAGCAGGAGGCAGTGATTCTTTACCTTCTGGTTCAAGAAAATCTATAGAAAAGGCCATCTGTTCTAAAGAAATTGAAATAACCGATCACATGATTCAATAGAGTTTGCCTTCAGCTGTTGTTTATATACTAAAACAAACAAGTTCCATTTTTGGAAAAGAAGAATCTCTGTAATTAGTTTGAGATTACTTGGCCTTATTTGCACTGTAAGTATCTAGAGTTGCTCTTCATGGTTAGCAATACAAACAAACAAAATATTCCAGGATGGACAGTTTAAGATCTCATTTACCTGAAGTAAAACATCCAGAGGATCACTAAATATTTTTTCCTCTCTTTGCTGCAGCCTAATGGTTATTTACATATTTGAAGCTCAAATATGATGTTTAAGAAGAAAGAAAAGGGCAGTTACTGTGTTATACTTTTTATTTAGCTCTGGGTTTCTCAATTAATTTTCTAAATTCACATAATACACTGGACCATAAAGTTGTGGTAGGTTGATTGATTGTGTCAACATAACATACAGTTTTACTTTGACAAGCCTATTCCATTGTCAGCTAACATTATCATATGATACAAAGTGTGAATCCAGAAATGTTTTTTTGTTAATTTAATAATTATGTTGCAAGGAGTCTTAGCTATTCAAGACCTGTCTTGCCATCAACATTGCATTGCCCAAAGCAAGGAAAAAAATAGTTACACTGTACTGATTCAATATTTTTCTCCCTGAGGTACTTGTCTTTTAGATTATACTGTTGCTGATTCTTAAAACTATTGTGCATCAAATTCAGGCAGGATTTATATGTAATAAAGGGCTGTCAAATTTGGATAAAAATCAGATTTTAACTAAAACTCTTGCATGACACTGAACAATCAAAATCCAGCCACTGTAATTTTTTTTCATGCTCCAAAAATCTTGGAAGTTTCTGAAGCACATTTTGACTTTACTTTTCCTAAACTTTGAACCTCTTTTTCCATTATTTTAAATTTCTTGCCTATATAATTGGAATGCCTGCAAATAATAACACTACTAGAGTAGGGATAAGAACATCAAATTCTACTATAAGATGATCTGAGTTAAAGTATGTTAGAACATCTTATTTCATTACCACATCAGGCCACTCCCATATCAATGCTTCTGAGAAGAATAAGATTGATATAAAAATCCCCAAGAAATCTCAAACAGTAAATCAGAACTTACCCATTATGATATAAAAGAAAGAAAACCCAGATAGATAGCTAGAATTTCTTTGAGTTTAGGGATAAGATAAATATAATTAAGATTAATCTAAGCATAAGATTACACTTTGAGAGGACTTTCAACACTATTTTAAATTAATTTACAGAATACTGATATATATCTAGGCTCTCCTATGAGACTTTCATTGTATAAATCACAATTACCAAATGGAGTTAGTTTTCTATTTTTTTAGATCATTTGCTATTTTCTCTTTCGTTGATCACTGGTTGATATAAGCAGTTTTAGAATACAGCTCCTCTTTGGTCTGCACTTTCCAGTTATTATTTGATCCTTTAAAAATCTTAGCAAGTATTGGGATTTGTTTTTAAGATCTGTACATAATTACACAATAGTAGGATAGAGAAGGAGATGGACAGATAAATTTGTGTTGCAAATGTAATTTTGATCTTTCAGGAATATGTTCAAACTCAGTTCTTCCAATGAAACTTTAGTTGGCTGATTGATGCCATTTAATCTGAATGTATATATTATTAAGGTGTTCTTATTATGGCTGATTTTGTTTAATTTTTAATATTTCTCTGTTTTAAGAACATTTATTATAGATTTTTTAAATCTGTTCATCACATTAACCACAGTGGATCCTGTGGGAGTTAGTAGTATACAAGTTAAATGAATGAATGAACAAATACAACTATTGTTATATTATATATAACAAGCTTGATTCCTAGGCTATCTAAATACCATACTTAAAGATTGAAGGATGCCAACCCTTGTTGCTTTTGAATCTGATCAATTTATAAACAACCCAGAATTATAACACTAAAGCCTTGTTCGTGTTTGCAACCCTATATGTGGTGCCATGTTGAGAATGCAGAAAATGTCTTCCAGGTTCACCATGTCTTATAACTCTTGGCACAAACTTTCCATTCTTTGCCCCTGCACTTCCTTTAAAAAGAAGCAGTCCTTTAGGATTAATCACAGATGTTTTGACAAACTAAAATGGAGCTAGTTTCTCCTTAAACATACGAAAGTACAAGTACTGTTGGTAATTGCTGGCAATTGCTGAACTTTAACTCCACTGCAATGTTCCCTTAAAAGGAAAAGGCAACTTTGGAAATGTCTTGTTTTGGAATCTAAACAATGATGCATTAATCCTGCCTTGGTGTTCTTCGAGTGCAGCTACTCTGCTGGATTTGGACCCAGAGAACAAATGATTTAGATATTATTAGCCTATACCAATACATTTATTTAAAAGAGCTGCAAACTTTGCAGAAGTTGAAAAAGAATATAAATTATGAATTTGTTTCAAGAACAGTTAACAGTCAAAAGTTAATAAATAGTACCTGTTTTCTAATAAATGTGAATAAAAACTATGGATTGACACATCATGCTAATCATGTTTTGCATAACAATGGTTTATTGAATAAGCACAAATCATGCTTTACAAACTACAGCAGCTGGGTTCATGCAACCAAACCAAACTAGGACCTTCAGATGTAGTGTGGTGCTTAACTGATATTGCTACTTGCAAAGAAAGCAGAACAGAAAAGAACAGAACAGAGGTGGAAGGGATGTTGGAGGTCTTCTAGTCCAACCACTTGCTCAGGCAGGAAACCTTCTATCATATCAGACAAATGGTTATCCAATCTCTTCTTTAAAACTTCCAATTTTGTTTAACTCTTTCCTCCAGCCTTGTTTCCAACATTTTTTCTTCAAAGCAAAACACCTCGGTTGTGCCAATGGATTTAAAACAAAACTCTTCTTGAGGGATTTTAGAAAACATATTGCTAGGGGAGATGGTTTTAAAACTTCTGCCTCTGCCTAGAGATTCCTACCATGCAAACAATATATTTCACACAGTGTACAATTTTTCCTAAAGATTAGGTATACACTGCATGATAAAGAGAGGAAAAATACCCATGCATGAGAAATGCACAGTTTAGTGCCACAGGGCTGCATAACTTGGCCAGAATCAATTTATCAGCTCACCAGGGATATTTACAGTATCTCTTGTGTGCAGCTTCCTTTTGCTTTGAAGGATCCAGCACAAAAATGTGTCCTAATGCAATGGTTCTCAAACATGTTGGTCTTAGGATCTCTTTATATTCTTAAGTGATAGAAGGTCCCAAAGAGCTTTGGATATTGTGTGTTGTATTTATCATTCTTTACTGTATTAGAAATTACAACTGAAAAAAAATTAAAATATTTATCTGGCTCCTCAGACCAAAATCTATGAAAGAGAGTAAATATAACGTTCAAGCAGTAATCTGCATAAAGAATATCAGCTTCTTCAAAGTGGTGCTTTTCAGATTAAATATTAGCTGAACAGAGAGGGCCTCTAGCAAAATAGATTTCAGAAAGCACAGAATACTGGAGTTTATCAACCTGCTCTGTGTAATGCAGTTCTGGGGAAAGCACTTACAAAGTACCTGCTTCAGGTGACTTTCAGAGTCAAGGTGGTGATTATTCTCAAAATAACTTCTGTCAAGATGGCATTGTACCTGCATTTTCTGGCATTCCTTGCAATATTTTCATTTTAAGCATACCTATTGGTAATAGAAGCAGGTAGGTGGTTTCTGTTTTGAATATCAGAGACAGTCTCCTTGTTTTTTATCCAAATGATGTCCAAGACTTATTATAGTTGGTCCTCAACTTATGAATGTAATCAAGCCTGCAATTTTGGTAGTAAGCTATGATAGTTGTAAAGTGGGTCACCATGTGACCTTGCCTGACCTTTGCAGCAATCATTAAGTGAATGATTCCTGGAAATTTACCTCAGCGAAGCTCTTACCTGGAAAATCAACACAACCCAGGTGGCCAGAAAGGCCCAACAGAGGCTCCATTTCCTTAGGGTCTTGCGAAAGAATAAAGTGGAACAACGACTGATGACCTCCTTTTACTGGTCCACAATAGAAAGTGTCCTCACATTTGCATTACGGTGTGGTATGCTGCGGTAGTGGGATTCAAATTTTTTTACTACCGGTTCTGTGGGCATGGCTTGGTGGACATGGCATGGCTTGGTGGGTGTGGCAGGGGAAGGATATTGTAAACTCTCCATTTCCTTCCCACTCCTGGGGGAAGGTTACTGCAAAATCCCATTCCCTCCCCACCCCACGAACTTGCTTCCCAGCTCTGTTCTCCTGTGCAGGGTAACCAAAGAAGACCCAGCCAATCAGCTGGGACTCAATGGGAGGCGGAGAAGAAATGGGGTAAAATAGGAGGATACACTATTAACTGGTCCAAATTGGAACTGATGTCATTTGATGAAAATTTGCTTACTCATTAATGCATTTAATGAATATCAATTCCATATTTGTACCAAGTTCATTAAATATTTAGATGTGTGTATAGCAAAACTCAGCTGTATGTATGTGATGACCCAGGGTGTGGCACAAAGGCAACACAGTCACATAAGTAAGAAAAGTCCCTTTAATACCTCCAACTTTGCCCCCAATGTCAGCTGGAGAAAAAACTCTCCCAAGAACAGTCTTTAAGTGGAGGAAATTCAGTCCAAAAACAAAGTACATATAAACTGTAAATAAAAATCCACACAAACTACGCTGCAGCAATTAACTGGACAGGGCAGGATAAGGAGTTGCAGACTTCAAAGGCCAACAAAACACACACAGTTGGGAAGACGCCAGGAATCCAGATAAGCCTCGACAAAACAAGATAATATACGATTTGTTTCCAACAAGTTGCTGTGTGCAAACTCCCTTTTTAAACACTGCGTTCCCAGCTGCAGCTAATGAATGGAATCAGGGCCCTTTCCTCCCCCGTAAGCCACGCAACTCACATTGCTCCCTTCTCTGTTCCTCCCTGCATGCTCTAGGATGAAGAGGGGGTGGGCCTGGATCTTCCTCTGAATTCCCTCTGCCTTGCTCTACCTCTCCCCTGATCTGCCCAGCTGGACTGTGTCCTTTCCCAGTTTCTTCCACAGCCAATGGAGCCACACTCCCACTCCCTGTCAGCTGCTCAGCCTCCAACTCAGAATCAGATTCTGACAGGGGCATGACAGTGTAATAGAAA
Organism: Naja naja; assembly: GCA_009733165.1. NCBI lineage: Eukaryota > Metazoa > Chordata > Lepidosauria > Squamata > Elapidae > Naja > Naja naja. The sequence continues at coordinate 39,306,096 of CM019150.1, forward strand.
TGAAATATAGAGGTTTCTTCAGATATCAATACATGGAAATTATTAAACTTCACCCTATGAAGAAAGATGAATGCTCTCAAAATGAATATTATTCCTAGATTAATTCACATTTTGAGAAAAATTCCCATTCATATATCTGAAAATATTTTCAGAAAATAAATTCTTTGTTTAGAAAGTTTTGATGTGGTTCTATCACCTTGGCTTGGATGGTCAGTATTAGGATCTAAGTCAAGGGTCTTCAAACTTGGCAAGTTTAAGTCTTCAAACTTGGCAAGTTTAAGACTTGTGGACTTCAAGTCCCAGAATTCCTGAGATAACATGACTGGAGTTGAAGCCCACAAGTCTTAAAGCTGTCAAGACCCCTGATCTAAGTACAGACAATGGGAGACTTTATTAACTACTATAGCAAGAGTATCAGTGGACCTCAAATTACAACTTACACAACAACAAAAATATTTAGAATTTATTGGCTCAATATGCAACAAAAAATAATATTTAGAATTTATTGGACTCCATGAGAAGTGATTTACAAAAGGACTGTAAAAAAATAGAGCCCTGATGGTGCAGTGGTGTATTGCAGGCAAACTCTACCCACAGTCTGACATTCAATCCTGACAGGGCTTCAGGTTGACTCAGCCTTCCATCCTTCCGAGGTTGGTAAAACAAGGACCCACATTGTTGGGGGCAATATGCAAATAATGTTTACATTGTAAGTGCCCAGACAGCACTGTAAAGTGCTATGGGGCAGTATATAAACTTAAATGCTATTGCTGTTGCTATATGCTCTGATAATAGATCAGCTATTAACAGCTATTATTGTTACTAGCTGATCTATTATATAGATCAGCTAGTAACAAATGCAAAAAGGTTATACCTGTAGTGTCAGCTTTCTACATACTGCTGTCTACTTCTTTCAACATGAAAGGTGTCAACATTTCCTAACATGTTGAGTGATACTCAATTACACCCTGTAAACCATTCAGATGCTGTGATGAGAAAATACAATATGTAGAATCCTGGATTCAATACCATGTAGAAAAGGCATGCTCCACAACCACTTTTGGGATACCACGTGTGTAACATCTAGCAGCTCTCTTGTGCCTTATCTTCAGTAAATACCTATTATGATACACTGTAAGATAAAGGTAAAGGTTCCCCTTGCACATAAGTGCTAGTTGTTTCCGGCTCTAGGGGTCGGTGTTCATCTCTGTTACAAATCCAAAGAGCCAGCACTGTCCGAAGACATCTCCATAGTCATGTGGCCGGCATGACTAAATGCCAAAGGCGCACAAAATGCTGTTACCTTCCCACCAAAGTGGTCCCTATTTTTCTACTTGCATTTTTACATGCTTTCGAACTGCTAGGTTGGCAAAAGCTGGGACAAGTAACGGGAGCTCATTCTGTTACGTGGTGCTAGGGATTCGAACCACCGAACTGCCCACCTTTCTGATCGACAAGCTCAGCATCTTAGTATGTAAAGCTGAATATTTAAATATAGTGCAGAATTGGTTGCATTTACATACAAAAAGAAGATGTTCAGCAAAACTTGCAACTTTGGTTCCATTTGCACATGGTCTGTGATAGAATAGGGCTGTATATATCATTCTGGATTTGAAACCCAGAGATGCTATGCGGGATGTAAAGGCATCTACAACCAATTAAAGCAAGTATATAGTTTCCTAGGATCCAGCAGTAGCTACTTTATGGAGTTGCAGACAGGAACGATGCACCTTCACTTGCTCCACACAATTCAGAGCCTTCCAATTCCAAGTTTGGCACTTCTTATCACAGAAAGCCCTGATATACAAGGGCATGATAAATAGCATGTTCAATAGAGTATGCAGCTGGTGATAAAGCTAGACTTTTGTCATCTTTTGCGGAGGTGTGTGCAATTTATATTATGTTCTCTCTGTCAGCCAAACGGCCCAATTAGATAATTAACAAGATTACAAAGAAAAGTGACAGCTTTATATTACATCAGCGTTTATAGAAGACAGACAGAATGAATATACATTCGTTTAAGATCGGACTAACAGAATGCCCCAATAATTATAACAGAGACAGTGACAGAGAAAGAAAGATTAGGGTTTGTTTGCCAATAAGGGAGTCAGTCAAATAGCAAGACAGGCCTTGGGAAGTTTCTTTGACCTTGGTGAGAAAGCACTGGGGTTCACCATTGTACTAAGGCAAGATTATTTTTAACCGTGCTGTGATGATTTTGCCTCAACTGGCTAGGTTTTTACATCACACTAAATCATAAGCTATGGCTTAGAAATTTAATAATGACAGGGTTCAAAATGAATCAAGCCACCTTTTAAAATCATTATTGTTGAATAACCCAGGACTGATTGGTTTTATATACCATACAAAGCCAAAACCAGCAAACCACTTTAAAGCAATGTGTAACTGAGTTCATAATATGACTGGCTGTGCTATAAAACTAAAGTAGATGCGAAAGCACAGTGGTACATCTTTGTGAGCATACCACATAGCAGGATAACATGACTGTTCAAATGAAAATGGGAACAGAGACTCTGCCCCTGCAAATGTAGGCTAAGACTCCATATTGAGGCCTATGTTTACTTTAGCAGTTATTTAATGAAATAGAAATGCCTCACCAGACAATTTTAGAAGGTGACCTAATTAATAAATGTCTCAGCAGGTGACAATTCCTGGTTTGGTAGCACTCAGAAGGTAAATAAGGATGGTCTTGGTTAATATTTGGATGGGATTTCTCCAGGAAATGCCTGAGATGTAGAATAGACAGGGAAAAAAAACTTGCAACAACAACAAAGAATGGCAAGCCACTTCCCCACCACTGTGAAGAAAAATCAAGAGTCAAACCTGACTTGAAGGACTTTAACTTCTTACTAATAGCAGATTTCAGATCTATATGTTGTTGCTAGCAGATCAGACTCCTTAGTTCTAAATTTTCTTTGGGAAGCTTCCTTTTATGGCCCTTTTTACCCGAGCAAGGCAATTCCCAGGCTGCAGTTGACTCACGACTTTGGACTTTTTGATCAGACACAGTGTAACGTTGGCAACAGCAAGTTAACATTGAGTTCATTGCTTTAACATTGAGATTTTTAAAGTTAAAGTTAATGTTCTAGATCCAACTCTAAGGCAATTCTGGCTCTCTGTTTTATCATAAGGAAAAATAAATATGGTCAAGTGAGACCTGCAATGAATTGTCCAGGTATGTTCACACCTTTGAAAAAGGAATGTTCTTGCATGGGAACATATCTATCCAGCTATGCTGTCCTCCAAAATGCATCATTTCATCCTTAATCTTCCTCATTTTGTTCTTTCCCAAATGATACTCACCATTCCTTGGCTTCTAATCAAGTATTTTTTTAGAGAGGACTACTCCCTCAATTTCCACCTCTACTTCAATAGCTAGCAAGCAGCAGTGAGCAATATCAACTTTTCTGAGCTGCAGCCTGCGGTTAGGAGAGTGGATCCATCTGGCACAATATCTCTTACTTACTATTCCTGGACTGCATTGTTGTATCTCCCAGCCCCCTACCCCCAAGTTAAAGGACCTGGATTTAAGTCCTGAGTCCTTAACTGCAGTACAGTGGGGGACTGATTTTTCAGACCTCTTTAGAGCCAACTTAGAAGACTTTTCCCCATTTCCCTTTTAAATCTATATATGTGCACTTCTGAAATATTAGTATGGTTTGCCTTTGTCACAAAGACTTAAATCCAAGAGCTGTGCAATTTAAAGGCACTTCCATGTTGTTACTGCTTCCAGCCTTCAACCCTTCAAAAGCAATGTGAAGCTGACCTTCAATTATCCTCACACCCCAACAGTTAACCTAGAGAACCATGTTATATCAAGGAAAAAGGAACTCTGAAGAGCAGGGTGAAGTCAGAGTTCCCACCAGTGAAAACACTTCCTGCCCAGAAGCTCTCTGAAGCTGTAGTCATTCAAGAGAAAATGCATATAAAGCAATAGAGCTAATAGTAAATTGGCTTTGCTCCCAAGACCTTTCAGAAAAAATAAAGACAAATAAAGTCAAAGTGGCCAGCAACCTGGAGAGGGAGAGGCCATGACCTCAGTAGACTTTAGGTGCCCAATAAGAGATGGATTGTATAATCCCTAGATTTGAGACCATGGAATTCTTAGCCCTACAAGTTTTGTATCTGAAGAATACAATTTTCATACTAAAAACTATGAACTAAAAATTCTAGGTTCTATCCATAGCAGACTGGGGATAAGACAGAGTTGACATCATAAGGACATGTTCCTTAAAAATGATGACTGGATTTACTACATGTTTGATAAGCTGGGAGATAAAGAATAGCCATACAATACATTTCTACTTTGTTCAAGTCTTGGTCTTTCCTGCAAACATTATTTTAAGCTAGTCCATTAACTAATCACATGGAAGACAGAGAGTGATGTCCATATCTCAGTGTACTATTGACTACCCCAAAGCATAGAATTACTATGGACAAATTTGGACAGCAATCTTAGAAATACTTATGAGAGCTCACCTGGGAAAGAGTAAAAAAAAAGCAATAGAGAAACTATATTTGCCTCCCTGTATGGAGTTCATACCCTGCCTTCTCTTTGGCCATATGGTGTTCTGGCTGACATCTCAATGAATAGGAATTCAAGTTCAGGGCAGAATAAGAATGCAGCATTCCATTCTACTGCCTTAATTGCAGCATAGACATGCATTTGTAGAAGTATGGTGAAATGGCTCTATTGCCGACATTATCAACCAATGCACTAGACTAAAATGCAGTTGGCTGATTTGTGGTTTAGTATATTTGTTCAAACCCAGACAATAGCATTAATAGTAAACCATGGTTTGATTAAGTATGGATTACCATGCTGTGCATTCGAACCATGTTCTTCATTTACATAATAGGTTAAGGCTTTAGTAATGAAGTCCTGCTGAGTATCAACTGAGTGACTATATGTGTTTGGAATCTAGGGTGCAGGGAAACGGAAAAGCAGTTGGATGGGAAAGTATGAAACTTTTGTTCTTTCAGTTGCCACAGATGTCCACCTCTTCCCCAAGAAATAGCCCCTAGGGTTTTGTTATATGCAAATGACAGAAACATATAGTTTGGTATGAGGTTTATTTGCAGTTATAGCTTTTTTTATAGGCTGGCAATTTCCCACAATTATAGAATAACACTCACCTGAAACTGGGGAGAGGGCTTTGACCTTTTGGTTATGAGGGGCTTGAGTGCTTTGACCTTTTGGTAGGATCAGAAAATAAAGGTTAACTAATGCCTTCTGAGCTGATTTTGTTTGGCTCCTTGAGTGTGAAAGTATCATAGGGACACTCATTTCTATTTTGGTTTGTTTATAAACAGCTTATTGGTCACCTATGGTTGTCTTAACATTCAGAGAAAAAGGTGTGATGTTATCTAGTTAGAATACCTCTAAATATAACTTAGTTTTGAGATTCAGGGTAGAACCTACTTCTTTTTCTCTGAAGGGTACAAAGTTCATCAGATTCATGACCATATGTGCTCCAGAGGCTTTATGGTTTGAACCAGTTGATAACAAAAATGTTAAGCTTAGACAAATTAAGCTGGCCATAAATCCAACAGAGAACTTGAAATAAGGGAGTAAAATATATGCCTACTCCAATCTATAGAATCTGCTTTATCTTCTACTTTGATACCTAGTTGCTTATACTGAAAAAGCTGTCAGTATTAAATAAAAATGTGTTGAAACATTAGAGAGGCAGTAGGTATATTGCTTGGTAAGTGTATCTTGGCTGGAGATCCAAGGATTCACTCTCCTTTTCAGCTGTAGAGCTCATTATGGTCTAGATGTTGCCTTTCAACTCAACCCACTCATTACAATCTTTACTACAGGTAATCCTCGACTTATGATCACAATTGAGCCCAAAATTTATGTTGTTAAGTGAGACATTTGTTAAGTGAATTTTGCTCCATTTTACGACTTTTCTTGCCTCAGTTGTTAAGTGAATCACAGCAGTTGGTTGGTTAGTAATCCAGTTGTTAGGTGAATCTGGCTTGCTTGTCAGAAAGTCACAAAAGGTGATCACATGACCTTGGGACACGGCAACAGTCATTAATATGAACCACTTGCCAAGCATCTGAATTTTGATCACACGATCATAGGGACGCTGCAAAGATTGTAACTGTGAAAAACGGTCATAAATCACTTTTTTTCCAGTGCCATTGAAATTTCAAATGGTCACTAAATGAACTGTTGTAAGACAAGGACTACCTGTACTGGGTCTTTGGTTTAATTTAGAGCTTTAGTTGGTTTGTGTGCTGTAGTAATGCTGTGTATAGTAGTCTGTTGTTTTCTGAGATGTTTTTGATGCGTGGTAGTGTTATCTTTTCCATAGCTTCTGTTGGTTGTGCGGTAGAGGCTTAATAGTCACGGACTCAATTTCTTATTTCCAGCAACTGCTATTCAGAGAGATAATGTCTCTAAACCTGGCAATGCCATTTAGAACTATTTATGACTACTAATTGTTGATAAATCTACTATGCCTCTACTAATTTATCTGATTCCACTTTTAAAGCCTAGATTTTGTAGGATAGGCACAGTGTTGACTGTAAGTAGAGGAATCAAATTATTTGGCATAAAGAGAAATTAACATGAATTAAAAACAAGTGGCTGTGCATATTGAATCTCATCCTTAAACTTCTGCTTTCTCTGCTGTTATTAACTTTGTACAGTATCAACATTTATCTTACATATTTATAGTATTGTTTTTATACATTAATTATTCTATGCAGAATAATCCACATAGCTCTGAATCGACTCATAAGACTGCATTCCCTTAAGGCATTAAAATAACTAGACACAGTCAAGACTCTAGATGACCATGATAGAAGCTCAAATAATCAAGTGCTAATAAAGCTATCTCAGAGGTTATTTCTGACTCTTTATAACTGATGTGTATTTGTGTAAGCAATAGCACGTAACTGGGGAGAATCCAAAAATAATATCATTAAAGTTTCAGTCTTGATCAGGTTCATACCACCCAGGACTGATTTTAGAGCACCTTCAGAAGACCAGCCTTTTCTCACCAAACTTACTAACTTCTTGTTTGAAATGGAGCAGAAATTGACCAATTTGTATGAAATATTAAAGTGATCAGGATGCTATGAGCACCTCTGTTACCACTATGTCCAAACAGAATCTATAACTGAATCTTCTGGTGAATAAGTTGGCTGAGATGTCTTAACCACTCTGTGCCAATCTGTAGATCAATAAGAGAATAAGAGAATACACTCAATTTTACGCTGAAAATTAAATCCCTTCCACCTCCAAAAAATCAAATATAATAAAGGATACTAAGCTACAAGTTTGCATCAGGTTTCCTGTTTCTGGCAAGCTGGCAAGAGCTGGAAGATGAAGTATGTCAGATATCCCCTCCAAAGATCCATTTGATCTATCTAATTAAAGCCAGCATTGCACAGCCAAGACAATTGCAGCTTAGAAATTCCTCTATTTGCACAAGGTCTTGTAACTGCAGCAATAAGAGGCTAAATTTAAGCACAATATCTGCACAAATATCAGATGATTGCATGGGCTTATGTAAGCAAATTGGTAGCATCTTATAGAAAAGCGCTCAGACTTGAGAAAATTATTATAAAAATGGCAGCCAGCATTCTAGAGTTTAAGGGTTGAATTGGTACGGAAAGATTTAGATTCTAGTCCACACTTAGCACAGAAGCTCAGTGTGGGTAGTCACCTTTTTCTCAGCCCAATCTATTTTACGGAGTGGTTGTCATAATGTCACAGGGAAAAATATGAGGGCAGAGTACAGTGTATGTACTCTGCTGAATTCCTGAAGACAAGGTAACAAACAAATAAAGTTACTTATATAGAATGTCAATTCTCTTAACAGTTTCAGTTGCATTATACATTCTGGAACGACATAATGAAACATGAGAATGAAAAGGCATCAGTCTTTCCTTATGGAAGAATGTAGAGAACTTCTGGGATCAAGTGATTTGTTCTCCCCATATGGTGAAGAGCTATGTGATGTTATAACAAACTTGGCCCTTGTAGCCTTCCTACTGCTGTTTTCAGATGTGTTAATCCATCAGCTACTAACAAGCCTGAGGAAGAGAAAAGGAATGAACAGGATATTTTTTCTCTTTCTCTCTAGAGACAGAAAGAGAAGAGAGTCAGCTCAGCAATATCATTTTACTGTAAGGTGATCTAAAAGACCAGATTTACTACCCTGGAGAGTTTGTTTCCCACAGTTCAGCATTACAGAACAGAACTTCAGAGTAAGTAAGATAGCAAAGAGGCCTGACACTGAACAGTGTTTTAACATGTGTAAATGTTAATAATAGAGATCTGTCTTTATCTTAGCTTGAGAAAGCAATATATTTTGTTAAACTCAGACCCATTGTATAATGTTAAAAACAAAATACATGACATGAGGTAATTTATTTGGATTTGTTAATCAAAAGATGTTCAGAGATGTCCATTGTCTCTATTTGTCAGAGGGTTCTACAGTGCTTCAGTCATTAAGTAGAAGCTAATTCTTGGCCACAATGTTTAAATTCAGATTGAACTACTTGTGTACTTGCACAAGTCCTGCTCCAGAGAATAACTGTTCACCAACAAATAAAGCAATCTATTCCAAGTTGGTGATCCCTAAATGTTTTGGGGGCACCAAATCCTTAATGCCAAGTCACCAGACTAGATAAGATTGAAATAAAGAGAAACATGCCATAAATCTGTGCAAGCCTAAAGTTTTCTGGAGATCTTTCCTATGCAAGAATCGAAGAGTATGATTCACCAAAGCAAAGACGATTCACTAACCTCTGAGTACTAAAAGCTTAAAAAACATGTTATTACCACTGCTTCCCAAAATGGCAAAAATCAAGCCACTTGCTAGCTATAATACATGGCATACATAACACATAACATGCATAGCTTCAGTTCAGCTTAGCGAATTACAAGTTCTGAAAGGCAAATGTATGGTCTACTTTGCTTCCTGCTGTTTTCACCAACTTTCAAGTTCAAGATGCTTCCTGCTGATCTCTAGAATGAGACAGAAACAATGATCTTCAAGAAAGACCATTATACTGAAATACCATAATACTGTTATTATTGTCCTAGCCTTCTTTCCAATCAACCAGCAAAACGAAATAAACTGACATGCATATTTTTCAAATCCCCAACCCCTCTATAAACACATGAGTTGGGACAGCATGAACTGAATTTGAAATTATCTTCCCAGTTCCTGCTAACTAAAGTTGTTACTTTACATTTGCATAATATACCAAATCATCCGTAAGCCTCTGCCTTTGGTTAAATAGCTGTGGGAATGGGAAGATGTTTAGTGAAACTGGAAGAAGGCATGATCACTTTCATCAAGTATGGTAACTTAGCATATTATCCAAACATGGCAATAAGTCAAAGTAAAATAGAGCTGTAAGGAGATGAGCTTTCTAAAATACATTAACGTTCCAGCAGATTTTAGAGAAATAAAGGAAACCATTTTTGCATAATGTATTTCTGATAAATGCTGAGATCTTAATATGCTTTTGGAAGAAGTCAATCAAATGTTATTTCTTGTATCACGCTTAAGGGGGTGGGGAAACCCATACCATCTGCAAAGAAGTTATTCTTCCTATTGCTCTGCCAAATTTTACTTGATAACAGCTGCAAGACAAGCTGGCAGAACTTTGCAGGTCTTAGACATCTACATCTATACAGGCCACTTCTTTTTCATCATTTGGTGTATGCATATATTGATTCCTCTTGGTTAACTCAACCATGATTTATTCAGCTAATCTGATTTCATACAGTACTAGTCACACCAGAGGAGATTGTGCAACATTTAAAATGTGTCTAATTTGATGAGCCTTTCCTGTTGGGGCTAACTTGTTAAAGCTATAGTCAGTTTGATAGGTATCATAAAGAATACTGAATCATTAACACATGGGATGAATTCAAACTATGTTAGATTAACATGTGGTTGGCACGTTTGTAGCTCAAAATATATATATTGACAATATACAGGTAGTCCTCAACTTAGGACCACAATTGAGTCCAGAATTTAGGTTGCTATGTGAAACATTTGTTAAGTGAGTTTTACCCCATTTTACAACTTTTCTTGACACATTTGTTAAGTGAATCAGTGCCGTTATTAAATTAGAAACATGGTTGTTAAGTAAATCTGGCTTCCCCATTGTCTTTGCTTGTCAGAAGGTCACAAAAAATAATCACATGAACTTGGGACACTGCAACCGACATAAATATGAACCAGTTGCCAAGCATCCGAATGTAAACACATGACCATCGGGATACTGCAATTGTCATAAGTGTGAAAAATGGTCATAAGTCATTTTTTCAGTGCCGTTGTAACTTTGAATGGTCACTAAATGAACTTGTACATCAAGGACTACCTTTATTCTGTGCCTCAAGCAAAAAGAAAAAAGAAAAGCTGCCCTTAGATATATTTTTTTTAGCTTGTTCCATTTGGGCTTGTGTTCCTAATCCACCAAGTGAAGCCTCTGCTTGTTGCAAGTTAAGGTTCTTTTTTTCCTCAAGGGATCTCTTTAGTACTGGATAGATTCAGTTCCTCCCCATCTACATTTATACTTAGTGCTGGGCAAGCAAATGTGGTTGCTGCTAGCAAGACGAAGTCCATTGATCTAGCCTCACCTCTCAAGGAACATAATGTAAACCCTGGGTTCGCATAAAAAGCTATGTCAAAAATGTATCGTTAATAAGCTACAGTATGGTAAATGTTTTGAAAGAATTTAGTCAACTGTGATTTATGTAGTTATCATAGGTAAACAAAATACATTAATAAACATAGCATAGAGCTTTCCTCTCATCATCCCTTGTCAGGTGGCATGATATATAGACTGGACTTGAACAAACCACTACTCTAAAATGCATTTGTCTATTGATATGAACCCAGACCATGTAATAGCTTATTTTCAGGTGGTCTGCAAATGCAAGCTATTTAGTTAACTATAATTCTATAATAAATAAACATATTGTACGATCACATGGGTACTTATCTCACTTTTTTTCAAGACTTCAAAAGGGTTGGAAATGGTATAATCATTCTATCCCATAGTTTTTAAACAATGGAATTCACATGAAATGCTAAACTTCAAACAAAACACATTTTGGCTTTGCATACTATATAAACACATCCCTTATAGTGTTTTGCTGTTAGCTGCTACAAAAGGCAAAGAGAGTAAAATGGATTAGTTTATTAATAATTTATTAAATGTCAGAATAGACATTTGGAAATTTAGCATGCCCAACATGCTAAACTGTAAACCATGTCTTTACAAATCCTAATCATTGGGTTAACTCATGCCACCAATCCATAGTGTGATTTGTTTGATTCTGACCTAGAGTGTCATATGAACCTACTGGTAGTTTTGTGGTTTCCAAACCATACTTTAAGGCTGACCATTGTGGCACAAGTCTACTTAAGCTTGTTCAATTAATTTATCATTAAAGTAAATTATGACTTTCACAAATCCAGGAAATGTGGGGTGACCTTCTCCATCTTATCTCTTGCAGTAACTAAACTCTCAGATATTATCAACGCAGCCACAGAGCATTAAGACTGGACTCCCAATATTGTAAAGCTAGAACCAGAAACAGTTTTGGGGCTTCAACCCAACCTAATAGGGAACAACTTTCACTCCCCTAAGTGAGACCATTATCTCCAAGTTCAAGAAACTAAAAAACTGCTCTGTGATAGCATTTACTCATGTTAATAATGTTGTATCTTTTGACTTTACACAGTAAATGAACTTAATCACTGTGATTTACTCAATAAACATGATAAACAAACATGGTTTAGTAAGAAGTGTAAACCCATTCACCGTTTTATTCAGCAAAGCTTTAGGAAAATATTGTGTCAATGAAAAGCAATAAATATATACCTTAAGGCAGCTTAATAAACTTGATTACACTGATTAAGTTTATGAAAAACAGGATGTGAGTTGCATCTTACTATGGAAAAGCAATATTTTCCTTTTGACTTTCCGGCTAGGTTTACACATTGCAAAACTCCCTAAAATCTGATGTTTTAACTTAGCAAACTGTATAATTCTAGCCATAGTTTACAGCTAGCATTACTCCACCTCCCCTTATACTAATGCACCTTTCCCAAAAAGCAACTTACATCAGTTGACTGTTCCTTTGGAATAAATTTCTTGGTCTCCTTTTCATGGTAGGTGAGTGTTTCCTCTCGATTGCACTTGCCACTCAATTGCTTGTCAGTTTTATCTCTCTGCTCGTGGCCTACTGGAATGCTCCCATCTGTATCAGATGAATCCAGTTCTTTTTCTAGCTCCTCCATCTCTTCTGGAGATAAAGTGGATAATAAGTTGTCAATATCTGGATCTTCACTGACTTGCCGTCGGTATTTTGCTACTTTAGACATCTTGGCAGGCTGCAAGAGTACACTCTATATATGTATATATGTATTTGTGAATATATTAAAAAGCAAGCTTAAAAAAACCAGTTGGGATTTCTGCAAAACCAGGTTCTTTTTTCTGGTACTGTAGAGGTGTTGAAATGTTATATGTAAGAAACAAAAACCCTTTACAGCTTGGATTATAATGACTATGCAGATGTAGATGAACTGACGAATGAAAAGTGACAACAGTTCAGCCAAGCAGAGGAAGCCAATCATACGAAACAGGAGGTGGAGCTGATATCTATCAGAGGAGTTTGAAACTTGAGGACATTCCAGGGAATCTTGAAGTGCTGCATGACCAAATTTAGTCTTGAACTTTTAGGTTTTTCAAGGCAATGAAAGAGAAACTTGCACATTTTCTAAAAAGAAAAGCAAAACAAAATTCCCTAAGAGCTGGCTCACTGGATGGATGCAGAAATGAAAACAAAATCTTTTTAAGCGCGTATATCAACTGCACACACATCTACAAACAAATGCACCTCCTTGTTGGCATGCAGTGTCTTATTTCACTTCTCCCAATAATAATATGTAAAATATTATTTTGGAATATGCCTGAAGTTTTCTTAATTTAATGATTCAGTTTCTACTTTTCCACTGAAAATAGTTTTCAATTTGATATTTCTTTTGAATCTTACACAAAATGAATAATAGAAAATTATTATGATTTAAGTGTTAGAGCCCACTGTAACTACATAGCCAAAAAGGCATTAAGAGTTGTTAACCTAATCCTACGTCGCTTTTTCTCTGGTAATATCACACTACTAACTAGGGCATACGAAACATTTGCTAAACCAATACTCGAATACAGCTCATCAGTCTGGAACCCATATCGCGTATCTGATATTAACACAGTTGAGAAAGTCCAGAAATACTTCACAAGAAGAGTTCTACACTCCTCTACTCGTTGCAGAATACCTTATGCCACCAGACTTGAAATTCTAGATCTAGAAAACCTAGAACTATGCTGTCTTCGGTCCGATCTAAATATAGTATATAAAATCATACATTGCAATGTCCTACCGGTATCAATACTTCAGCTTCAACCATAACAATACAAGAGCACACAATAGATACAAACTCAAGGTTAACTGCACCAAACTTGATTGCAGGAAATACGACTTCAGCAACAGAGTGGTCAATGTCTGGAATACTCTACCTGACTCTGTGGTTTCTTCCCCAAACCCCAAAAACTTTAACCTTAGACTTTCTACTATTGACCTCACCCCTTTCCTAAGAGGTCTGTAGTACCAACGTGCCTACCATCCCTGTCCTATTGTTTTTTATTGTTTCTTTTATTTTTCTTATATGTATTCATTTCATGTATTCATAACTATGTTTACCCTTATACTTATTATCTTGTAAGCAACTGACAAATCAAATAAATAAATAAATAAATTATTGTGGTACACAGCACACTTCTGATGAATAGGTAATTAAACAAGTCCACAACCTTCATCAATATGCAGTTTAAAGCTAGATAGAAAGCCCATCAGATTTTCTTTCAAATACAGGTGAAACTCGAAAAATTAGAATATCGTGCAAAAGTTCATTTATTTCCGTAATGCAAGCTTAAAAGGTGAAACTAATATATGAGATAGACTCATTACATGCAAAACAAGATAGGTCAAGCCGTGATTTGTCATAATTGTGATGATTATGGCTTACAGCTCATGAAAACCCCAAATCCACGATCTCAGAAAATTAGAATACTCAAAATTTCCGCTACCGGTTCCCCAGAACTGGTCAGAACCTGCTGAATACCACCTCTGGTATCTTGCATTCTAATCTGGGGGATTTTCAGTAAAAACAGTTTAGATCTTTCAGTCCCTGTTTGAAGATGTTACATTGGTAGCAAAATATAGGTACAGTAGGGATGGTAGTTCTGGAACTATTGGTGGAAATTTTTATTCCTTGGTTTTTATTTCAAAAACTCACTAAATGCCACAATAGCATTATTGAAAATGGTCAGGTTTTAAATTTATTTAAATTCATTTTCACAAAATGGTATTCCACCAAGGTATTGAACAAGTACTCCATTCATGAGCATTCCAGGCTGGGGAATTGTGGCTCAAATATTTCATATATTTTATTATGCAAAGAATATGGAGGGTTTGTACCTCTTGTTCTGCTTTTTCTGCAACTCACCTTCTCCATCTTCTTTGTAACAGCTTTGTAACAGCTATCATTCATGTTAGAAATGATGCTGAAAAGCTAATGCTTGCTTCATTGTTTGATATTTACATTACATTTTATCCAGGTTACTGTGTTCAGATCTGTTCAAAATGAGCTAGCCAATAGCATATTGGAGAGTATCACTTTGGGAATGGTTGGTTTGCATCATAATTTATTACAGTATTAATGATATTTGAAAGAAATAATAGACTGATGTCAAAATATAAAAATGTAATTCCAAAAATGCTACTTATATAATCAAAACTGGATTATGCCATTAAGAAACATGATTGAATGAACATATCAAATTAATAATCATTGTATTAATGCATGCTTACACAATTTAAAAATGTGTTTTCAAAGTGCATATTATCCTGTGAATTTTAGTGCAATCTAATAATTGCCAAAGCAAAGTCAAAATACATTCTTTTACCTAGGTTTTTCTCCCATCCCCCTCAGACCTTTCCTAAACGTAATTTTTATGAACAATGACTCCATCTGCTGAGAGTCACCATTATTACATGAGATGTAAAATGTTATTATATGATGTAAATATAGTGTAATACTTCAACTTTGTGTTACTGTAAATAAAAGCCTCACTGGCCTTCAATCCTTTACTTTTGTTGAACTAGATAGGTGGTTGAGGTGTGGCATTGTTACTTTGCTTTTAGTTTCAGTATTTAGTAGTTGTTTAACATGATGACAAGGAAGTGTAGTGATATAATTTGTATCTTTTCCTGACAAAAACATCAGTAGTCCTGTAGCAATATTTCCAACTATTTTTTTAATTAAAAGGCATAGGTCTTCTTGAGCTACAGCTCATTACATCAGATTCATGAAGTGGCTTGATTGATGTAGGATTTAAATTGGACTGAAGAGGGGGAAATTCTTAAATAATAAGGTAGATGCAATCCATCTCACATATAATCTGTATAACCAACTACAGGTGGTACAACAGTTCATTTAGTGACCATTCAAAGTTACAACGGCACTGAAAAAAATGAGTTATGACCAGTTTTCACACTTAGGACCGTTGCAGCGTTGCCATGGTCATGTGACCAAAATTCGGATGCTTCACACAACTGAGCCATATTTATAACAGTTGCAGACAGTGTCCTGAGGTCATGTGATTTCCTTTTGTGATCTTTTGATTAGCAAAGCCAATGGGGAAGCCAAGTTCATTTAACAATCATGTTACTAACTTAACTGAAGTGATTAACAACTGTGGCAAGAAAGGTCATAAAATGGGGCAAATTCACTTAACAAATGGCTCACTTAGCAATTTTGGGCTCAATTGTGGTTGTAAGTTGACCACTACAGTACTTTCCCTTCCCTTCCTCCCTACGTCACCCACATTTAAATCTTAATGAAACTGTTAATAAGAAGAGGTACTACCAGAAGAAATGCTACTCTTTTTTTGCCACCATACACTAACTTGGCTCTCCTTCTACAATGTATAGTCTGAATTCATTTGATATGCATCATCTATCTCCAAAATAAAGCCTTCGTGGCAGAGGTAGAAAAATTTACACGCATGTCCATGCTTAGGAGGAAAGCTCTTTCCCTGGTTCTCTGCTGTTCAGTCCTAGTTTTGGCATGCCATAGGGCAGTCCTATTCAGTCATAAAAGATCCAATCATCAGATACCTTCTAGGATCTCTCTCCAACATAGAGACTGCCTTCAAATGTCATCACTGTACTGTACACATTTCTCACCTCTTGCTTCCTAGATGAACTTTCAGTGAGGGCTTTTCATTATTCTCCTTGTGATGGGATTAAAAGCTATCTTGGCAATGGAAACATGGCCATATTTGGGTTTTTAGTAGTCTTGGGCTGGTCCAATTCACATGTGCAAATAGACAGGGATCAGGGACAGCAGAAAGATATGGGGAAAAGGGTGTGCCAAGGGGCAGAAAGAGGCAGGAGGAAGAATTTGCAGCTTTATAATTTTTCCATCTTAAGCTCTTCACTAGACACATTGCACTGTTACAGTGCAGATATACCAGTGTTCCTTTAGTGCAACATCCTTTATCTGTGTGGTGGAGGTTATGTAGTTGCTAAGTAGTGTCTGTCTCTTCACGACTCAAAGCACCATAGTATGCCAGGCTCCCCTATTTTCCACTGTCTCTCAGAGTTTGCACATTATCCATATGGTACAGAAGTTCAATCAATCACACGTCCTTTTATACCTTGGATTTTGACAAAGCTCAATAATCTTTTTTTTTCTCTCTTAGCAGCAATCCTAAGCCATTCAGACTCTCAGAGGAACGTACAGTATTGTGCAGTAAAAAGAGACTTCACCCCTTCACACGTGAGCCAGAGTCAGGAAATGGTACGGACACGTCATTTAAACTCCGGATAAAATTAGTCGACCTTGATTTTTTTGGCCATTTCGTTTTATCCTCAGCATGTCCGTCGTCAACATTTAAAATGCCCATCGAATCGAGTATACTGAATCGATCAACGCAGATCGTTTAACGGCGAGTTATTCTTTTACTTTGATGCTAAAAAAAACCTCCACTTTTAGGGAATCCCTCCCCCTCCGTCCGCTCATTTATAGCAGAGATCCCACACCGGAATCAAACTAATTTTCCTCCTGAATTTCCCTTCGGCCTGGCGTCCCCGGTGCATTCGGAGGACAACACGTGCATGCGCCGCTCAGCTCAGGAACCGGGCCTTGTTAGTTGAGCCGGCCCCTTCAAGGATTGGCAGCCAATGGCTGCGCCTCGCGTCGCCGGGGCCCGAAAGCCGCCTGATTCACAAGCCGGTAAACGTCTGACTCTGCGCGTCGCGCCGCTGTGTGGAAACCGGGACGAAGATGGAGGAATACGCGCGAGAGCCTTGGTAAGCAATGGCCGTTGCCCCGGCCTCTCCCTGCCTGCTTTTTTTTCTCTTCTTCTCCCGAACGGCAGCCAGCTCCGTCTTTAATGAGGGCGCCTTGGGCCCCGCGCCGTTGTCCTTTCTCCTGCCGCGGCGTGTGGCCGGTCACCTTGGGGATGTGGATTGGGTGAATCAGCTGTTCGTTCCTCATAGAGGGCAAGGACTCGGGGTATAGTCCGGGCGGGACGTCTTGGAGCCGGCGCGGTTCCTTTGAAAGTGGATCGGCAAAAAGGCAGTTTCTTTTAAGGGTGGCCGGAAACCGGCGGCCTTTGACCGCGAAGCGACTTCTAGCTGAGAGAAGGCACGTGGAATGAAATGGCTGCGCGAGGCTTTAGATTGGACGTGCCCTGAGTGACTCTTTGCCGGTTTGGCAAACAGGTCATCTGTAAACATCCATCCAATTTCTACTCCATCCTCTACGGGAGGCAGGAGAGCCTGCGGTCTTCAGTTGCTGCAGAATTACTGTACAATTCCCAGCAGCTAACCAACCTGATCAGTGCAGCACTATTGATCAATTCCCATAAAGTTTCCTATCATCATACATTGGTAAACCAAAAATATAAATGGGCCTTTATTGGGGCATGTTGCAATGCTCTTCCCCTCAGCAGTGTTACAGGGCAGATACCCCAGTGTTCCTTTAGCACATCATGTTTATCTGTGTGCTGGTGGTTGTGCAGTCGCTAAGTACTGTCCAGTTCTTCGACACTCCATGGACCACGCCAGGCTCCCATATTCTCCATTGTTTCCCAGAGTTTTCCCAAATATTTATGTGGTATAGAAGTTCAATCACACATGTCTTTTTCTATCATAGATGTTATTTGATAAAGCACGATAATCTTTTCTTTTTTTATGATAATCTTTTTTTACCAGCAATCCTAGGCCTTTCAGATGATTTCTGTGTTGATTTCCTTCTTCTGACAAGATCTTTTATGTAACATATAATGTTGCAAGGTTTTGTTAGCTAGCCTCAAAACTATAGCAGAGGGTCCAAAATGAAAAATACCTTGAAACATATACTGTCTGTTGGTTTTTGTTTTGATTTTTTGGGGTGTGTGTATTTGTTAGCAAGCTAGTGGACATAATACATTGAAGCTGAAGTATCTGAGGAATTGTTTGCTGTGATCAAATTACAAGATTTTTATATATATATATTTTTAGCCCCTGGAGAATAGTGGATGATTGTGGTGGTGCTTTCACAATGGGAGCCATCGGTGGAGGCATCTTTCAAGCAATCAAAGGATTCAGAAATTCCCCAGTGGTGAGTTAAAATAATTTCTAGAGACAAGTTTATGATTACTTTTTCTATAGTATTTAAATAGAGAGGTTTGGAAATAATGAATTCAGTGCAACTATTTTTTCTATTTTGAATATATAAAATTAGATGTGTTATATTTATATATATGATGCACATTTTAAAAAAACGCCTATTTCTCTAAAATCATAATCATACAATTGTGGAAGGATCCACAAGTATCATGTAATCCAACTCTATACAGTGTGCAGGAAAACCAATTAACCCACACTTGAGAAGTGGCTGCTCAGCCTCTTCTTAAAAACCTCCAGAGATGAAGAATGTATCTTTATTTTTATTTATTTATTTATTTATTAAACAAACAAGCACACATAGCCATTCATCTACCAGAAAGAACTTTGGGCAGCAAGCAAGAATAAAAAACCACAATATAATTAAAACAAAACAACCAATTAAAACAGGCCTCATAAAACTTATATCCATCAACTATGCCATCTTGCAAAGATCTGTCTCCTCTCTGCTGCCGTTTCTTTGCCTTTGAGGGAGAGGAGAGCAGGATGATTTTTTTTTTTGACAAAAATTTTATTATTTTTAAACAAAAATACAAACATAGTATATAGTGTGCCGGTAGGTTGTGTCTCATCTTCTCCATCCTCATTAAGTACAAAATATTCCATATTTTTAAATTAGTTTTTCTTACTACATTTCATATTATCATTCCACAACCATTCCCGGCCAACAAATATACAGTATAAACAAACCATTATTACACTAAAATGAACAAAACAAAAACATAAAAATTCTTCTTTTGAGAACAGTGTGTGTCCGGATCTTCACTTCTCCATACAGATATAATTTCAATTATTCACTCATTTCTTGTATTCTATCCCATTTATCATAACAATTTATACTATTTTCCTTTATTTTCCCCCCAATATTTTTCAAACAATTATTAATACACTTTTATCTATCATGTTTACAATCTTATACTTCTTATAAAACATATTTTACCCTATAATTGTTACTTCAGAGGATAGCACCCCGTCTCTTTTAACCAATTATTGCTTAACATTTATATTTCTCCTTTAAAATTATTATTTCTATTACACCTCTATTTAATAAAGTCTCTATTATCAATCAGTTTCTGCTTGGTACATTCATTTTTATCTATTACACTTTTTAGCAATATAAAACAGAAAGGTTATAGATGTATATAACAATTGTAACCAAGGTAGTTATTTCTATTCAAATTCAATTCAACCATTGATATCCATATCCATCTTATTCATTCGTTTCTATTTAAAATATTTTCATTTGATTACCATTAAAAGAAAGCAATACACATCATATTAATCCTCTAAAACTTCTAGCTTCTATCTGTTTCTAATATAATCATATATCTCACGTACCCTTGCAGATTCCTTTAATTTAATTAATTTAACCATTATCTCGATGCCCAAACAGGTGAATAAATTCTTTAAACCTAATATACTTCTCTTGCTTCTGTATGTCTTGTTTCCATTTACAGCTTCCTCTTCCCCTTCCCTCTCTATTCACTTTTCTAACTAATTCTCCCTTCTGAGATCCTGTCTTTTGGTTCCTTGTGATATTGTAATTATATTTTACTTGTTGCTTCAAATCTTAAATTCTTAACTCTCTTCCCTCTTTTCCCTTTTTTCCCCTTTCGCTTTTTCTTAACCACACCAACAGTTATTTGATCATTTAAAATGGCTTCCTCTTCTTTGTTCCGCCCTTCTTGTTCAACCGATATTTCCTGTTGTTGTATATATTTCAAAATCTCCATTTTTATCGATTGTAACTCTGTTTTACATTGTTTAAATAGCATTCTTAATTCTTCCGTGGGTGATGACATTTTTAAGAAAGATTTTCCTTTTTAAAGCAACCCCCAGTTAACTTTAATCCGCTTAATATCCTCTGTCGAAAAGACCAAAAGTCCTTCAAATATCCAAAGTTATTTCTTACTTCTTTACACACATTCACTTTTCAGGGGTTTAGGCTTGCAACAAAGTTTCAGTTGGAATATATCTTAAAATGTGTCTTTTCCCAATTCCTGTAACAAATCCACTCTCAGTTCTTTTAAGTCTGGGTGGTATCCTCAGTCTCCAGACCCCACCCTACTTTCACTTTTTCTTTTCTTCCTCTGTTTGCTTCCTTTCTCTTTCTTTATGAAAAAAAAATCTTAGAGTCTCTCAGAAAATCTTTATCACTTGACACTTTATTTTCGGCTATAAAAAACCTGTTAGTCTCCAAGTGTATTAATATCCATTTCTTGTGCTTTTCATTTCTCAGTATTCCTTGTCATTCAAAACTATTAACATCAGAAGAAGGGGGAAAAAAGCAGCAACTGATTTTTCACTTTCTTGCACCGCTTTTAAAATCTTTCTTTTTTAAAAAAATTAGTACTGTTTCCCACTGCTCAGATTCGGGTACCTTAAGTAGATTTTATTTTATTTTATTTTATTGGACTTATATGCCGCCCCATCTCCAAGACTCTGCTCACAATTAAAACATACAAATACAATAAATAGATTAAAAAAGAATTAAACCATTGTGAAGTCCAATAAAGCCAAATTAAAGTTAAAACTATCCCATACCCCCCACGAGGTAATCACAGCCCGACTTGGTCAAATAGCCAGGTCTTCAAATCGTGGTGGAAGGTACAGAGGTCAGGGGCCAGACGGAGGTCCAGAGGCAGTTGGTTCCATAAGTCCGGGGCCGCCACAGAATAGGCTCGCCGCCGGGGGACCGCCAGCTGACATTGACTTGCCGACGGGACCCTGAGGAGCCCCTGCCTGTGTGTTCAGACAGGCGGTTGGTCTCGATATCGGCAGGAGGCGCTCCCTTAAATATTGTGGACCCATGTCGTGGAGGACTTTGAATGTTAAAGCCAAAACCTTGAATGTTTCCATATCAAGCCCGGTCCTCCACCACACTTTCTCTTAGCAACTTCCTCCTGCACAAACTTATGTGCTGAGGTGGCCATTTCTGGCCACCGCTGCACTGCCTTTGGGAAAGGGAAAGACCAGCTGGGGAGGAGAGATGCAGCTCTCCTCAGCCCTGCTGGCGGCTCCCTCGTCTTCACCACCTCTACGGGGTGGTTTTAACCCCAGAGCCAGCCGGCTCGGGGTCTCCGGTAGCGAGCACGGACCAAAACCACGCACAGTCGCGGATTTCGCATCCGTCTCTGAAGAGGCTCAAACTGGATGTCCAGGATGATTTCTTTTCCACCCTACTGTTCGGCTTGAAAATGCTTTTTGTGCTGAGAATGAAATGTTTTTGGGGGTGATCTCACATGACTTCATGCACCAATTCTGTCCAAAAGCGGGTGGCTGCCTGAAGTTGCTGAAGATCACAGCACCCAGAACCTTTCATTCTCGGCATGAAACGCATTTGCAAGCCAACAGGACAATGGAAACGATATCACATTGCTTTCAGCATCCTGTCAGCTTGCAAATGCTTTTTGCGCCCAGAGTGAAAAGTTCTGGGGCTGTGAAGTCACATGACTTCAGGCACCCATGCTCTGCAAAAGTGGATGGGTGCCTGAAATTGCATGAGATCACATGTAGCTAAAACAAAATTGGTAGCCTGTCTAATATATGTGCTTTTACAAAAAGTCAGATATGGGTTAAAAATACAAAGTAAAAAAAATCTTTCTACTTTTGGAAGAGCTCTTTACAGCCATTGCTGCCTGTCCCAGCATGGTGATGAGTAGAATTTGACAACAGGGTTGTCAAACTCCTAGCCCACAGGCCGGATGTGCCACATGCTAGCCACACACCCATTTTAGCGAAGGTGAAAAAAGTCTTGATACATCATGTGACGCTACCATAACAACATGAGTTTGACACCCTTGGCTTAGTTTATCAATCTCAAGATCATAGATTAAACTCTGTAGATTGTAAATTGAATAAAAACCTTTGGTATTACTCTAATAGTGTATTTTTTTACCTGTTCCAGGGTGTAAATTACCGGTTGCGGGGTAGTTTGACAGCTATTAAAACCAGAGCACCACAGTTGGGAGGTAATTATTGTTGTATATTATTATTTCCTTCTGTGTTTTAAAAAGAAAAGTGATAACGTTTCTTGAGGGACATGGTTTTTACTTTTCTTTAGTATAGTATATAACTGAAGGGGCTACTATAGCTGTGCCATTATCTGCCCTGTGCTTTTGACAATGGAAAGAAGGGAACAAAAGCCTATTTTCTTTTAAATCAGGAAAAGGTAACTCATATTACATTTGTCAATATATTTTTTACTTTAGTGTTTCCTTCCTAGGTGGAGAAGGAATACCACCTCTTTCAAGTGCCCTGTCTACCTAAGCAGGGAGAAAAGAATACTTGATAATTATCTTTCAAGATTTGAGAAACTTTTCTTGCCTGGCTAGAGAGTAGATTTCTCCTTTCCTGTCTAAGTAAAGAAATAAAGTTATTTAGAAGCATAGATCAATACTTTCAACAAGCATCCTTGTGTGTGTGTGTGTGTGTGTGTGTGTGTGTGTGTGTCTTAGTGTATTCGGGTCTTGTCCCGTGTAAGATTGAGAATACCTTGGCGACGTTTCGACGAGTTCCCACTCGCCATCTTCAGGCTGAAGCACGAAGCCAAAAGCACCAGCCTGAAGATGGCGAGTGGGATCTCGTCAAACGCCAAGGTATTCTCAATCTTACACAGGACAAGACCCGAATACACCAAGACCTATATACCTTTACCCATGAAAATCTATGAAATAAATATATATATATATATATTCCCACTCGCCATCTTCAGGCTGGTGTCTTCGGCTTTGTGCTTGTGCCAGGCTTTGTACTTGTGCCAAAGCTTTGCTGGCACAAGCACAAAGCCAAAGACACCAGCCTGAAGATGGCGAGTGGGATCTCATTGAAACGTTGCCAAGATACTCTCAATCTTACACGGGACAAGACCCAAATACACCAAGACCTACACACACACACACACACACACACACACACACGTGAGAAAATATGTGTTCAATTCCAATCGGAGAACAAAACAGTTATCTTAAAATAGGGTAAAAGAGGGTAGCTTGTTATCATTTAATGTATGAACTGTGAACTAGCTTGGTTAAGACCTGGGCCAGGAGTGGTGAGACCTGAGTTCTAAACATGTTGTGTGTACAGAAGCCACGTGGGTGGTTTTTGAGCAAATTACTCTCAGCCTTAGTGGGGGAAGTGGCAAGCAACTTCCAGAAACTATATGGTCTTGTCCATATAATAACCAGGAGTCCAGAATGGCTTGAAAGAAAAAAAAAGTATCTTATTTATTAAGTGAACTGCTTTGAGAAATTAAGGAGATGCAGATTTTAATCAAATGTTCTTGCCTTTTGGAATATCCCTAAGGAGTTTTGGTGGGCATTAATTACTAAGGAGTTTTGGTGGGCTTTTTGTGTTAAATTCTTGAATATTTGATTGTTTGTTTTGCTTCTTTTTGAACTTAAAATAAAATTTCTCTAGATTCTTTTGCTAGGATCCAAATTTTAAAATGACCACTAAAATTTGGTTATAAATTTTGAATTATTTTTCATTCAAATAGGTAGCTTTGCTATCTGGGGTGGTCTCTTCTCCATGATCGACTGTAGCCTGGTGAAAGCAAGAGGAAAAGAAGATCCCTGGAATTCTATTTCCAGTGGTGCTTTAACAGGGGCCATTTTAGCTTCAAGAAGTAAGGACTATGACAGAGATACTACCTATGACAAATTGTGAATGAACATTTTTTTAAACTTTCTGACAGATAATTAAAATGTATCAATGCATATTCTATTATTCTCAATTTTCTACAACATTAGAATTTCTTGAAAGGATGGAAGGAAGTTGTACCTAAAGTTTTGGAGTGATATATGTGACCTTTGGGTTGCAGATTGTACACACCTGCTATGAAGAATCTACATTTTAACTTTCAATGTTTTTTAGCCGTACATTCCCATTTTCACCAAGGCAGAAAGAATGATATGTCCCTTTCTTCCTTCCTAGTCCCCTCTGGGTTTATTTTATTGCTATTTTTATTATTTTGTTTCATGATGTTTTTGTGTCTTGTATTGTTCTGTTTTTAAATGTTTAACAATTGTAAAGGGCTGAGAACTGGGTGGTTATACACTGAATGAATTATTATTGTGGTTGTTGTTGTTGTTATTATGTTGACATTTCCAACAACACGTGATCCAGGGCTGGGCGTGGCTTGGTGGTCATGTGACTGAGTGAGGCACCAAAATAACCCAGATGTCTCCTGCTGGAGACGGGGTTGACTAGATGACCTCTGAAGTCCCTTCCAGCCCTGGATTGCTGTGCTGTTTTAAACCATCCTCTGAAGCTGTGTCTAGTGCCAGGGTTTGTGGTCCTTCCTTCCTCTCCTTTTTCTCCCCCTCCTTCTATCTCTCCCTCCCTCCATATCTCATTCACTTTCCCTTCCCTTCCCTCTTTCCCCCTTCCCTCCCCCCCTTTCTTTCTTTCTGCCTTCCCTCCCTTTCTTTCTCCCTTCCCTCTTTCTTTTTCTCTCTCCCTTTCCTCCCTTTCTTTCTTTCTTTCCTCCATCTTCCTTCCTTCCTTCCTTCCTTCTCTTCCTTTCTTCCTTTCTTTCTTCCTTGAAGGCCTCCCTGGAGCCTCCTGGCAGCCAAAATGGGGTGTGGAGGCAGCAGCAGCAGACCCCCACCCCTCCTGTGCACTGTTTTGAGCCTAGAAAGTTTGCCAAAATGGGGTGCGGGGGTCTGGTTCTGCCCCCACACTCCGTTTTTCTTTCCAGGAGGCCTCCCTACACTAACCTGGGAGCCACACAGGCCTCGTGGGGACTTCTGGAGGGTGGGCAGGGTCATCTGGTTGTCGGAAATACCAGTTTGGTGAACTGGATGTAAAATTAACATCTGGTTCATCGGAACTGGCTGAATCCCACCCCTGATGTAATCTGATTATTATTATAGAATGATTTTAAAGTTTATTCTAAATCCTTTTTCTATTTTTTTAAACCCTTTTATTAGATGGACCAATTGCCATGGTTGGGTCTGCAGCTATGGGAGGAATTCTTCTAGCTTTAATTGAAGGAGCAGGTATCCTGTTAACAAGATTTGCATCTGCTCAATTTCCAAATGGTAAGACAAGCATATTAGTTTCATGTGCTGTAAAATCTGATATTTCTTTCCCTTACTGAAGAACAATTTTACTTTTTTAAAAAGTTCCATTAAATATTATGGGAGTTATTTTCACTGCAATAAATTGAAAGCATTCAAAATAAAACATTTATGGGTACTTAAAATTATCTGCAAACTTTTAATACGTTCACATAACAGGCATCAAAATGTTGTGTAATAGTGGTTTCATAGAGTTGTCAATTCTAGTTCTAAACACATGACAATAGTTTCTTAACTGTTGGTGCCTTCCCAATTGCACATTAGTATGGAACAATCATACCCTAAGAACTCCAACTTTCTCCCTTGACCCTAATAGAAACATATTCAGCGCAGCAATATACTGCACAGTGATAAACAATTGCTGTTGTTTTTTTATTACAGGTCCTCAGCTTTCTGAAGACCCATCTCAGTTACAAGCCTCTCCCTTTGGAGACTATAGGCAATACCAATGATTTCTTCTGTTTCTGTTGAACTTTAAAAGTTTTGCCTTTAAAAGGAGAAGTGAAATGCAGCCTCATTTGAAGACTTTTCATTGGATGTGTACATGTAGATGTTACTGTATTTTTCACAATATTTAAAGGATTATGAATAGGAATTATCACTGTAAAATAAATATAAAATGCCTGCAAACTCCATAGATATTCCTTATCTTAAGGATCAAGCAACGTATGGATCTGTGGCCTTTTTCACTGTAATGCAGATTACATCCCTGGGGATATAACAACCACGTAATATGAAAACTTATGGAATACACTAGCAGAATATGTGCTGGTAACAGACATCTGCAGTGAGCAGCGTTGTGTTTTCTTCCAGATAATCAGAAAGAGAGATCCAAAGCAAAGAAGAAATATTTAATTTCCTTTTAATTTTCTTGTAATGTTAATATAACTCTCCGTAGTGAAAATGAAATATTAAGGGAGATCATAATAGTTCTTTACTGAATATTTAAAAGGATATACTATGTTGGCAAAAGATTCAAGGACTATTTTTGGCAAGAAATCTGTTTTCTTGAGCTTTTTTAATCTTTGGAAAATAAGTCTTACATGCTGTTCATGTATGTAACAGTGGATGAAATGTTTGTGATCAAATGGTGTAATTTGCATGTCAAAAGTTCCTTACCTTGTCTGCACAACAACACGATTATCCCTCATCTCAGTCTTATCTGAAGCTTGTGTGTTTTCAACTTTTGTCTGTTTTAAATGAATTTACTATTTTTTCCAAAGTAATTATACAAAGAATATAAATATGTTACCTGTTTTAGACTAAACATGAGGATGAACTTTAACAAAGCAAAATGCTATATGAACTTGTTAACTAGTTTGGAAAAAAAGAGTTAGGGATGTGCAGCATTTCCACATGCCAATGGAAAAACCTGTTTTGGAATGCCTGTGGGTGTTCATATAGCAACTGTTGGCAATTTGTTAAAGCAGCCATGTCTTCCTATGATTGCATGGCTGTCCTCCATAATGGAAGCATGATGTTGAGAAAAGACTTACTTAGTCTATAGTTGCTACATGCATACCCAAATGCACACTAAAACAACTTTATTCCTAGTAATCTAAAGCAGGGGTCCCCAATCTCTGCCTGTTAGGAACCGGGTCGCACAAGTGGGCAAGCAAGCAGAGCTTTGTCTGCACATGTGTGGGATCTAGGTTGCGCATGAAACCACCCCTACCCACCCCTGGTCTGTGGAAAAATGGTCTTCCACAAAACCAGTCTCTGGTGCCAGAAAGATTGGGGGCTGCTGATCTAAACCACTGAACAGCCTTATTATCGATCTTCTTTATGTGATACTAGTTGCAAAAAATCTGGCAACACAGAACAGTCCTTCTGAAGCTTAAAATTAAATTACTGCTCTCCAATGGCACCTGTGTCTTATTGTTACATTTTAAAATGCATCTTCTGTAAGAATTTATACATGTATCAACTTTCTGTGCTTTTTGCATTGTCTTGAAGTAGTCAGCCATGGCTGGGCTGCACCATTTCAGATCAGCATTTAATTATACAATGCTAATTTATCTTAATAGAGAAGACAGAGCTTAAATACATTCTCCATGTGAAAAAAATTGAAGTCTTGAGAGTTCCTATCTGTACTCTAAAGTAGTACAGCCCCAAGATTTTTGTCATTTTAAGTAAAAATTGAATTTACTGTCTTGAATGGACTATTACATGTCAATAGCACAATGGGATTCAATAATACTGAAGATTTTTGGATAAACTATTCTAATTAGATAGCTCCAATAAATTCACAATTATCAAATTATTTGGGTTTTATGTATGTTCTATCCTTGCAAATTTCTACTTAAATTAGGCCACAATTGAGATACATGATAGGAGAGAGTGAACAACCCTGAAGGTATTTTTAAGGTATGGTATAATTTTGATATAGTATGGACAGCTTTTACCAGCAGTACTTTAATGTAGGTTATATTAGGATATATTTATGGCTTATGAATACAAGTAGTCCTTGCTTAGTGACTGCCTTGTACAGTTACAATGGTGATGAAAAAGTAACTTTGTGAACAATCCTCGCTTTTAAGAGTTTTACAGGTCTGGAAAGAAAAGGAAAGCTAAAGTAAGATCATAAGCAAAATTGCAGTTTAACTTAGCAACCACTTTGTTTAATGGAGTTGCTGGTCCCAATTGTGGTCACTAAACAAGGACTACCTCTATCTTGTTTGCATATATAGGTGTATATTTACATCCATGTAAACAAAATACATGAGTGAAGAGGAAGTATAATGAATATTGCACCTCAAAATCTAAGGAGGTCAATAACATCTATAATTTATTTTTAAAGAACTAATTTCAAGGGAATTAGAATTGTACAAAATACTCAGCGACTAAGGTGATGAGGATTTAATCATGCAGCCAATTAAATAAGCATTTCTGAGAAGATTCAGTGCTGGATTAATATATTGCACCAATCAATAACTTGTTTCAACTGTGTTTTTTTTAACTGAGTTTAAACATGCCAAATAAAAACAACTAAATGTAATTTACCACAAACAGAAGTCCTCGACTGACAACAACAGCTGAGCCCAAAGTTTATGTTGCTAAGCAAGACAGTTGTTAAGTGAGTTTTGCCTTATTTTATGACCTTTCTTGCCACAGTTGTTAAGTGAATCACCAGTTAAGTTATTAACATGATTGTTAAGTTTATCTAGCTTCGCCATTGACTTGGCTTGTCAGAGGATTGCAAAAGATAATCATATGACACTGGTACCCTAAAACTCTCATAAATACATGCCAGGTTGCCAAGTATACTGAATTTTGATCATGTGACTATGGGGATGCTACAACGGTCATAAGTGTGAAAAATGGTCATAAGTCATTTTTTTCAGTGCACCATAACTTCAAACAGTCATTAAACAAATGGTTATAAGTTGAGGACTACCTGTATGTAATCAAGTGGTGAACTGCTAAGTGGTATGGTTGGGTTTACACAATTGGCTAACATGAAACAATGCTACAAAACTTTAAGTTTTTGAATGTTCCACTTTTCCTCATGCTTTATGATTTCATCAAACAGATGAACAAAAAGCTCCCAGAAAAGTCCCTAGAATCAGACCAGATTGTATTGCCATGTCTCATTGTCTCATGTTCTATGCAGTACACAAGTTAATCACTGCAGATGCATTTGATCAATGGCATAAAAGGAAGCTTTTCCTTCTCCCTCCTTTCTAGCTGATCAAATCTTTTTTTCCCCCAAATGATGATGATGATGATTATGCAATCTCACTTCTGTCACTTAATATAGGGCTGTCAACACTGATGCCTAGGTCCTGCAAGTGTAATCAGCCACTCTGGCAGTTGCTCTGAGGCAACTTTATGGTTAATCTTAGAACCATAGAGTCCTCTAGAACTTGCAGAACTGGCCCGCAAGTGTTGGCAGCTGCTCTGAGCCCTAGTTGGAGCATAGAGTCCTCAGAGCAACTGCCAGAATGGCTCCTAACATCTCTGGGTTTGAGCAGTGGTGTTAGCAACTTCACTATAAACATAATGGTGACAACAACAGTGGTAGGAGGGTAAGGGGGCAAGCAGCAAGAGAGGGAGAATCATGGAAAATCGCAAGACACACCTCTGAAGGCTATATTTGAATTGTGGGTAACTCCCAACAATGAATTCTCATAACAAGTGCTGACTCTGTAAACAACTGACTCTGTAAACTGCTTAGAGGGTTGTAAAGCACCATGAAGCAACATATAAGTATAGTGCTATGGTTAATCAGGGTTTATAATTCACCCAATTTTTCCATATCGTCAGAGTACACTGAACCACAGTATATCAGCCAACAGTCTTAGTTTGGCTGAAACAGCAAAGTTTGTTAGAAAATGCCCTAAATGCCTGAAAATGATGCCCTGTTCAGTTAAGGCTGGTGCTGTCATCCCAAATAACTTCTGAGATGTTGCATTATGGTATTAAGAAGAATGAGATGGTGAGTGCTGTGCTGTCTTTGCACTTCTTCAACCAAACCAATGTAGTGACACTCATCCTTTGTCTGCAGTCCATCTCCTTGATGACTATCACTGTTTGCACCAGAACTTTTGCTAATGAAATTAGGAAGTCCAGAAAAAAGAGAAATGGACAGAACTTGGAATATGGGAGTCAACATAAGAGGTGCTATGTGCCAGAGTGGTGGATAAGGCAAATGGCTTTCCCTAGACAGTGTTTTATTATTCCCAGGCAGAATTTTTGACACAGACAAGATTTTTTTTCTATAGTCTGATTAGATGTACAATCCTTGCTAGCAGAGGAAAAACTGAGCTTGGCAGGGCTGCGTGGCCCTCCTGAGCTCCGTTTTCACTGGCAGAGAACACAGACAAGTTCTTTGCTATTTCCAGGGGTCCCCCACGGGTTGCAAGAGACCGTCCCATCTAAAAATAGAGTTTGCTAGGGCCATATGTGGCTCCCTGAGCTCCGTTTTCCTTGGCAGAGGGTTGTAGGAAGCTGTTGCACCCAAAAACAAAGCCACACTCAGGAGCCCGTTTTTTCTGGCAGGGCACTCGGGCCACTACAGGTGTCCCCCAACACAAGTGATGTCATGGTGGCCACATCCACCCTGGTCACACCCACCCCAGCTCCCCGAGGTCAAACACAAACCTGATGCGGCCCTTAGTGAAATTAAGTTTGACATTCCTGACATAGATGATTTGTTTCAAATAGCAATAAGTATAACTTACTGTATATACTTATCCTGCTTATCAAACAAATACCTAGTTACAAATGAGTCAGAAATGTTGCTATTATAATCCCATAACAGTTCTATCTACCCCACATCCCCAATTAACACCGAATGTATTTGCTCTTTCATATTTGAACATTTACATATCTAAACAGAACATATCACCTAGGTCTTAAGATGTACCGTACGATGACAATTTGTTAGCAATTTTTTCTCACCTGCCTCATTTCCATTTAGTTTTTTAAAAAAATAATTTTAAAATGAGAAAGAAAAACCAACTTTAAGCACACTTGCATTCCCAACAATTCCTCTGGGTACCACATGGACTCCAGAGGTGTCAATAGGTAGTTTGCTGCAACCTAATGCTTTGTTTGCTTTTGGTCTGCGGCTCTTTTATAATTGACCACAGCCATCATGACTACCATTTTGTGACAGTGCCCATAACCTGCTTTCAAAATTTCAGATGAATCTCTGCATCAAAAAGGTTGGAGAACCTTTATGTTCTCCATGGATGTTACAACAGGCCTATATCTGTTTTTTTTCTCCTTAATCATGACATTTTCTATTTTTCAATTATTACATTTCCTCAACCTATGTCCATCAATAATTTTATATTTGAAGCTTCTGGTTCCTTTTAAAAAAGAATTAGTCTTTTTCTACAAGTTTTCACTTCCAAGTACTTAAATTTACCATTGTTCTATTTAACTGCAACATAATTCAAGCCAATCATAAATTTCATATTCTTACTTCATACTGTTTTCACCCAGAAAATGAGCAAATAGTCTGCAAAACTGTTTTCCAGGATATTCCATTGTATATATAGTATACAAAAGTGTCTGCTTGCTGCATTCAGTAAAGTGGTTAACTTAATTATAACTTTAGTAAATGTTGCAATTAAAGAATACAAACTAAAGAAATAAAATAATAAAAAGAGAAATTGCAGGAAAGGAAAGAAAGTAAGAAGAAAAGAAAACAAATATTTAAAAAACAGATTTCTCAGTTATATGCGGTAAAACAATTTTTGTAACTTATACCTTCTCTTAAAATGCAACAAAAGATTTCTTCTTTCTGTAGCTCATCATATCTTATCTACAAACT
This sequence comes from Naja naja, assembly GCA_009733165.1. Taxonomy (NCBI): domain Eukaryota; kingdom Metazoa; phylum Chordata; class Lepidosauria; order Squamata; family Elapidae; genus Naja; species Naja naja. The sequence continues at coordinate 39,338,266 of CM019150.1, forward strand.
CTTAAAGCCTAGTTATTCAGTCCTGGTGAACAAAAGCCCATTAAGGCAGGGGTGTCAAACTTGTGTTGTCAGACGGCATCATGTGACATATCGGGACTTTTCCCCCTTCACTAAACTGGGCGGGGTCATGGCCAGCGTGTGACGCATCTGGTCTGCAGGCCATGAGTTTGACAGCCGTGCATTCAGGGTTGCTAGAGATAACAACATACCTATTTTAACTTTGATCAAATAAACTATTTCACTTTAAATAATCTTAATCCTTAACCCCCTCAAAAATGTCTTAGAATTTGATTTATTTTAATTTTTTTCTTTGTTTCTTCTCACAAAACTCTTCAAAACTTTAACAAGTCTCCTTTGTAAATTCAATTTAGAAAAATTATCTAGGTCATTCTTTTGGTTTGTTATTTGAGTAGTCTTTTAATTTTTAAGACTTTATCTGGTTTCCTTTGTATATCAAGTGTAGCATCTTTTTTATATAATTCTTGTAGCCTGCCATTTTTAGATCACTTTCAGATCAATCTTAGCCCTGTGTGGTAAAACTTGTTCTTCTTCCATAACAACTTTTAAAAACAGACTATAATGGCAAACACTCTTAAAATTAACTTCTGGATCACAAATATCCATCAGTACATGCAGTGTAGAAGTATTTTGCTCTAATCTGTATTAGTAAGTCAAATTTAAGTGTTCTTTTCCTTCTTCAGTTCCTTCTGGTTCCCCTTAGTGTCCAATCTTCAAAGTCCCATTCTAACATGTTTTTTAAGAATTCAAAATAACAGCATTTTCCTATGGCCAGAATTTTTATAATGAATCTGAAAATCTTATTTCAAATACATTTGGATTCTTGGTCCGTTTATAACTTTCCAAAATCAATGCTCTAATCATCCTTTTGCTGTTTATTAAAACTATTTTTTAAACTTCTTGTATTTAAAGCCTCCTTTGGTAAGGATTGAAGGAATCTCACCTAATGCCCAATAAAATTTGTAATTCCAATGGTTTCTAATAGCAATAGAAATAGCACTTAGACTTATATACTGCTTCACAGTGCTTTACAGCCCTCTCTAAGAATTTACAGTGTCAGCATATTGTCTCCAATAATTTGGGTGTTCAGTTTACCGACCTTGGAAGGATGGAAGGCTGATTCATCCTTGAGCTGGTGAGAATTGAACTGCTGGCAGCCGGCAGTCAGCAGAAGTAGCCTGCAGTACTGCATTCTAACCACTGAGCCAACACTGCTAAATAACTCTAACAGCTGAAATGCAGTTAATAAGCAATTTTAAAAATAATTAGAAAAGGAAATATGTGAATCTGGGGTCATTTTGAAGTCACCAAATGTAGTGAAGATAGGTTTCCTTTGTCTCCCAGAGCTCCAAACAGACATAAAGCTCTGTTTTGTGGTCTCCTTGCAAGAAGCAACTGTCTGGAGCACTTATGGGTAATTTCAGATCCTCTCCTTGTTGAGAGAGGAATTACAAAGAGATTTTAACAGAGCCATAAGTCCCTAGTAAATAAGTTAACTTTTCATGTAGCTCTAATATGCTTTTAGAACTGCTGATCTTTATATATCTGTGCCACTATTAACATACAAGATTTGAAGCATACAATAAGCTTCTAAATTACCCTTGCCATACAATCATTAGGAACCTTTGCAATTGTAAACTGAGTAAAGATATTAGATGTATAGATTGCCGAAATTTCAGGTAACATATTCAGTTTTCAGAATAGCTAAATACCACCTAATTCAGATAAATGTTAGCCAATTTTAAACAACCAAGACAATTTTAAACAATCAGAATAGATGTTCAGTTAGGAATACAGGTTCATTCTGGGCAATTTATGAACAAGGTAAGACTCATTTTACCAGTATATATCTAGTTTAAGATAGAGCTAAGACAAACCCATATTGATTTCTCTCCTTTCTCTCCAGAGATTGTTACTTATTTCTGCTGAAATTCAAACAACTCACATTAGCCTTAAAATGGATACTGTACTTTGCATGAAATACCTGATGTTTTTCTTCTGCGTTCTGGTGTTTGTAAGTATTATAGAACTGTGCTTAAAATAAATCCCCCTTCAAACTTGGCTCATTACCTAAATGAGAACTGCTTAAGCCTCGTGCGTTATCTCAGGTGGATGGTCAGTTATCTAATTCGCTAAAATCTGAAATGCTTCCTTATTGTGCAGCGTTCCTCAACCTTCCCAGATTTGTGGACCAGTAGGGGTGGGGGGCGGAAGAGAGGAGATGGTTCTGCACAAGCAAATGGAGTTTACATGCATACTCCCCCCACTTCTGCGGCCCAGTTCCAAATGAGCCATTGCCTGGGGGTTGGGAACCCTATTGTGTATACAGTGGGGGGAAAAACAGGTATGCTTATAAATTTTAAATTCTTATAATCAAATAATGAAATTCAGGCAAATTCTGATAGACTGTACTTCAACATAAGCAGTGTCCTACTGGATTAGATCCCAGCCTATCTGATCCAGCAATTTGTTGTCATAGACGCCAACCAACTAAAGAAGGAAGCCCCACTAATTTCCAAGCAGATAAGTCTTCAGAAACAGTCACACTGCCATCAGTGCTAATACACACAGATTCCCATGACTCCCATGAATTTGTCCAACCCAGTTTTTAAGGCTATTCAAACTGGTAGCCAACATCATTCTTGTGGCAGCAAATTCCAAAATTTAATTACATGTGTAAAAAAAATTTTTTTTTGCCTGATTCTTCTAAGATTCCATTTCACAGGCTTATGTCTAGTTCTAGTATTTTAAGAGGGGAAAATAGCTTATTCTAGTGCACTTTATCCACACATGTAATTTTATATACTCAATCATACTCCCTTTTTAGCACTAAGTTGCATCGTTTTACATTTGCTCACATTGAATGATGTCTGCCATTTGTTCTTTTTTGTTATTTTATTTTCTGTTTTATGTGTAATTTTATATGTCTAGGAAAGCCCTAAGTAAATTCTCAGATTTTTTAAATTCTCAACCTGTGTTCTGTAAATCAGCATTGGTCAGCAGAAATTCACCTAGTGATCTACCACAAACTCTATGAATTCACCAGCAATCTGCAGGAAGTTTGCATGGCGCTAGCTAGCCTCTTTGACTAAAGAAAAACAGTAACCTGCTATACAATAGATAATTTCGGGGGGGGGGCGTTTCTGAAGGAAAATTGCTAGGATTGTTGAAAAACTGCCTACCTGGAGTGGGATCTACAGTTAATATTCTTCCAATACTGCCGTGTCCCACTGAAATAGAATCCTTGCAGCTTTAAATTGCCAAAAGATTTTCCGCAGAATGCTGATATGTGAGACTTGTAATGTCTGTTAAAGGTGTGCTTTGGTGTCCAGATGGCAGCCTCATAGACCTCTTGTTAATCTTGACCAAAATTAGTATCCAACCACCCTTACCTTATGAGCCAGTCTTCCCCTTGGAACTGGATTCCTAAGGGAATACTATTTTCTCATCAGAAAATCTGTCAGCTAAGTTAAACACTACTAGAATTTTTAAAAGAGTATTAAAGAGGACTTTTACATTGAATGGTTATTCTGTGTATTTTTCAGATTGGGTCACTCTGCCTTATTATTGTGGCTATCTGGGCAATCGTTGACCCTAAAAGAATTCTGGATATCCATCCAAACTATTTCTTAAATATAGCAGCTTCTATCATCCTCCTTATGGGTCTACTAGTCTCATGGCTGAGCTATTTGGGCATATATGCAACTGTTGCTGAAGATATAAAGCTGTTGAAGAATGTAAGTGAAGGGATTTCACTGGTATGAAGACTGAATATTGATGCAAACATGCATTACAAGAGATTTCTAACTTTGGAATTCATATCATGGCTTTGAAACATTATGTGCAATGGCTAAGAATAATGCAGTCTGGTAGTTGTGAGAGCTGTGATTTAGTCCTGCATATTTCTGCTAGATGCAGCATAAATTATTACAAGAAAATGAAATTTAGGATTAAAGCATATTGTCATTAATAGAGATTTCCTGATTAGGTTGATACATGACATCCAGTTCTAACATTTTGTATTGAAGCATTAGCATTAGATCCTCCCATGCTATGTAGCATATTGGACAGCACAGTATCTCCAGCAGTTTTGGTCTTGAGCAAGTCCTTCGGTGTCTTCCCGTGTGATGCTTAGAGTCCTTAAATCTTCCATGAATGTTCTTCAACAAACATTTTGAGGCATCCTCCTGGTCATGTGGCATTGTGGGTGGGAGGAGTCCATCTCATTGCCATCTTGGGGATTTGATTGTTCTCCATGTGGAGAATATGACTTGCAAGTTGTAGTCTTTTGTGTATGTATGGAATTCTGCATGTTATTTTCACTTTACAGCTCGTCAAACTGGTCCTGGTGATCTCCATTGTGAAGTTTCTGATCATTCTACTCCTTTACTTCTTTGCAGCAAAGGTAATAATGAGTCAGGGATTATTATTATTATTATTTATTGGACTTATTTATTTATTATTATTTATTGGATTAGACTACTTATCTGAAATTTCTTATTCTTGTTGCTTCCTTTGCTATCCTAAAACCTCCAAAACAGTTCTTCTAATGCTTTTAGAACTCTCTTCATACAAACATAAGCCTTTTCCAAGTGGACATATCTTTGAATCAATAGAATCACACTTGCTAGAGAGGATCATGGGGAAATAGATTGCTTCTTGGATTTGTCATACACTGGCCTTGTGGATGAATCTTGAGGGGGGGAAATGCCCCTTCATTGGATTTCTAATGTATAACTGGTAAAAGAATATTTAGAAAATATGACTGCTGACATAAAACTTCACATGCTTTGACATCCCTACCATGTCTAGCATAACCACTTAAGGCTTTTTACTTGGTAGCAAGATAAATTCTACACTTTTTTTTCAGATCCGTGACAAATACCTTGTAAATCAGCTGGCCAAGAAATATGAGGGAGACTATGGCACTAATGTATACTCTAAAGCTTTAAATGGCTTCATGATCATGGTAATCAAGAGCAATGATTTAATCTTAAGGTCATGAGATTTTGTCAGTCACGCATATTAAGAGTATTTGCAAAATGGTATATAACCACAATATGTAAAATGAGTATACCACTTAAATATTATATAAAAGTCTTTTATCCAATGCATTATGTTCCCTCAAAAGCCTTAAAATAGCACCGAAAGAGAAATTAATATAAATGTTATGATTCAATTTGAACTCTTCATGACATTAAATTTCTTTTATATCTGTATCAGAAAATGGACAAGTATTGGCCATTTCCTTAATTAGATAAATTGAAAATTTGTATACTATTTTGAAAGAGATGCAATCAAATTGATGCATGTTATCATTTAGTTGAACATTTTTGAGGAAACTGGAAAGATTGTACAAGAGTTTTTAATATTTAATAAAACTGTAGCTTTAAATCTATTTTTCCATGGACATACAAATGGGTAACAAAACAAGTTAAATCTTTTTTGTTGTAACATAACAAAATAATGAAAAACTAAAGTCGTCTTTCTTTGGTTTCCTGGTACTTGATACTATAGTATATAATAATGGCTTAAAAATTAACATAGCACAAAGTAATCTTAAAGAATCCTTTGATTCTTAAAACAGAAGATTTTTGTTACATTTAGTCTCTATTTTTAAGTTATATCAGCAAAAACTTGTAACAGATCACCTCTATTTATAGAAATATATTTTGAACAGAAATAATATATTTGAAAACATCGCTCTCTTTAAAATGACATGTGTGGGTATTCCAACATAGTAGGCAAATTAGAGACTTTGAGGCCTAGGCTGGGAGAGTGGCTCCAACAGATAGATCCCAGGAACAACAACATCAGAGCTGGGTGCCCAGAGAGGGCAGTGTTAGGAACAGTTAAGATAATATGCAGAACGCTTAAACTCCCAGGCCTCTGGTAGGGGAATAGAGATTGAGCAGGACACATACCACCCATAGGGTGTCTGTGTGTATGTGTATGTGTGTGTCAGTGCTGGGATTCAAATTTTTTTACTACTAGTTCTGTGGGCATGGCTTGGTGGGCATGGCAGGGAAAGGATACTGTAAAATCTCTAGTCAGAGGTGGTATTTGCCAGTTCTCCAAGCTGCTCAAAATTTCTGCTATCGGTTCTCCAGAACTGGTCAGAACCTGCTGAATACCACCTCTGGTGTGTGTGTGTGCACGCATGCATGTGTGTGCATGCATGCATTTCTATATTAAGCCTTTCTATATATATTGAAGCCATTCTTAAATTTAGTTAAACTTTGATTATATATACATATAGGTAGCCCTCGTTTAGTAAACACTGTTAGGACTAGCAGCTCTGCTGTTAAAAGTAGTTATTGGCAAATCATGTAATTCTGACTGTTCTTTCCTTTTTCACCCTCCTCTACCCTTTGGAATACTTACCTTGGGGCTTGAGGTAACTGACTGGCAGTTGCTGCCTATAATTTACAAGAGTAATTAGTTTCACATCTTCTGCTTATTTCTACATCTTGTTTCTTATGAGAATTAACCTGATATAGGAAGAGAAATGATGTCCAAAGATGTTGTCTACTCTAAAAAAAAAGAATTAAGAAAATTCCCTTTTCTAAATAATTTATCACCATTTATCATTACTACCGGACATTTTTATGAAATTATCAGAACATGATACTATTTATTGACAGTCTAATGTCACTACTCTTGAATTCTGGTAAATACATCAGCAAAATAAAATAAATAATCCCAGGAATTGTAGAGAGAAATGGTTGCAAAAATTTAAAAATTCAAATAGCAAAAAGAATCTGAAAGAAATTAACTTAATTAAATAACTTTAGGGGGGCTAAGATTTTATTTCTATACTTTTGTTCTTTTTTAGTTTCAGTGTTGTGGAATTTTAGGATCTGGAGATTTTAAAAATGCTGCATTTTTCAAAGAAAAACAGCCCCGTGACTCATGGCCAAAAGCTTGCTGTACTCGAGTCAAGTCCCCTGAATCTGAGGAAATTCTGGATGAGAACCTATGTCAGCAAGGAGAAGCTGGATATGTCAATAATTTAGTAAGGATGCTTGCTCATCTGCATGCTATATAATCACTGTGATCCTTAGACAAAGATTTATAGACAGTAATTTACTGATAACTTTTAAATAGGACCTTTATTGCTCTCCTGCTTTGGATTCTAATAATGTAAGTAATTAATATTTGCATTTTAAAAATTCTCATATGCTTGTCTGCCAAATAGAATGTTGAATCTCTTAGAAAGTTTAGCATCTTATTCATCAGTACTGACTCAAAGGCTGACATACACAACCATTATTAAAAGAGCCAATTCTGTTGAATGGTTAAGAAGTTGGATTAGGACTGGCATAACAGAAGTTCTAGGTCACACCTTAGACACAGAAACAAGCTGGGTGACCTTGGGCCAGTCACTTTCTCTCAACCCTAGGAAGAAGGCAATGATAAACTACTTCTGAGATGTGTTACCACATATCATGGATTTGTCCACGTAAATGTCAGGATTTAATCAAAATTAACTTAACCCCCCCAAAAGGTGTTTATGTTATCACTAGAATATCATTTAAGGTTTATTGTAGTCGTGCGTACCAGCTTTACAATTTAATAACTGTTTTTCAGCATATATAGTTAAATTCAATTTGAAACTATCCGTATCAAATCTCAAATAGTCCAAATATGGTGCTTTAAATTGGGTCCTACTTTTCTTTCAAAGGAATTATCAGGACACACAAAGGATGAGAAACCATCTGCTGACAAGATATATAGTATATATAGCAAGCCCTTCCACAAGTCAACATCTTGAGAGATATTCATGTTGTGTATTTGGGTTACTTTAGTTAATGCTGATGGAGACATTTGCATAATGATTCTTTTATTTATTATAGGGCTGCTCCCATGCAATTGCGTCTTTCTTTAATTCGTACAGATGGACTTTCATGGGCTGTTGTTTAGGAGTATTAGCTGCTGAGGTAAGCAGGCATGAGTTTATTTGTGAAGTTAGCTTCATATTTTCATTTGGCCCTCCTCCTTTATTAGGTTTCAATAATGTGGTTTATTTAATATGCTGATTCTTTCCAGAAAGTACAAACCATGGCTAACATAAATTATAGCTTCAGGTGATCAGTATTAGATGTACTGTATTGGTTTTTTTATTTGCTTTATATACTTTGTGAAGATTGTCCCTAAAAGATGGAGTATACATTAATTAATTAAATAAGTTTTACTTTGGGTTTCAATCACGGGCAAAGAAAATTACTTCTCTTGATATATCAAAATCTCCTAGGGGAATAAAGATGTAATAAAGCAACATATAGCTGACTTCACATAAAACAGTGTAGTCTTGAAAAGAAACAATGGAACAACATAAAAATAATGGGGAGGGGAGCTAGTTTGTTCCTAAATATTCTGATTTCTTTCTTTTTTATTACACCAGCAAACTTTTCTTCTGGAAAGAGGAAATTTGCTTCTTAAACTGATATTATATTCTAGCTTAAACAAAACCCTGAGGCAGTTGGAGGTTGAACTAATATATCCATCTTGATATTTGTTTCAGATATTTGTTATGGCAACTGCATGGTACCTGCATCGCGTATTAGATGATTGATCTAGCTTGCTAATTCAAGAGAAAATTAAACATACAATATTGGGAAAATTTATTGGTATCTCATATTTTAGATTAAAAAAAAAGGATAGAAGCACTATCTTTCAGATTCTCCATAACTTGAAGGGCCCAGCTGGGGGAATCATGGATACAGGGACCAGCAGCCCTAGTAGAGCTATTGGGGGGGGGGTCCTATTTGGAACACCAGTATCATCTCAGGCCCTGCCTCTTTTTTTTTAAATTTCAATGCTTCTTTGCCAGTGTGAGAAGAGAAATGCCTCTTGCCTTCTAAAGCCCCTTTCTCTAATACATGTTGGCCCACTGGAGTATGTGAGAGGTTAATAGTAGTTCTTATGAAGTTCAGCCCTGTTAAATGCCTTGATTTGGTATTTTAATATTTCTCATTTTAGATCATCATTGTAAATGTTTTATCTACATTGCTACGTTTGCAGGACCATGTATATTAATAACATTTGTATTAATGTTATTAATACCATGTGTATTAATAGCATTTCAGTGAGCATTCAGCAGGTGCTAGGTGCAAAAATGAAAAAATGGTGACAAGAATTCAGAAAACTACTACATGTACTGCTGGTTGGTGAAAGAAAGGATACTCTTAGTACTTGAATGTTATGGCAGTTCTGGCAGTCTATTTGACCACCGTGCATGGAATGGTATGAGTTAGACATAAAGATTATCCCAATCCCATTCATTACCTCAGACATCTAAAAATGATCAAACAGCAACCTTGTCAATTTAACTTGGGAAGTTGTTTAAGAGTGAGGGGATGAAAGTCTATACGTGGGTTCAAAAAAAGTCAAGATGGTGATTGCAACTGTGTGATCAAAGCTGTACCCTTTCTTTACTTGTGTTATGGCCACTGGTTTGTTTTGTTTGAACCCTCGATTTCCCTGGAGTTATTCCTTGATTATATCAGTATTCAAACATGATAAATAAATGAACACACAAAGTGAAACTCAGGTATGTATTATTAACATACTATAGAACAATATGTAGTCATTCATGCCCTAGTCAACTTGTGGCTCAATTACTGCAGTTTGTTTACATTGATCTGTCCTTGAGGAATACTTGAAGCTTCAACTGGTTCAAATGTAACAGCATGGACAGTGATGGCCATGCATCTCTGTGTTATGTACACTCATCACCTCAAGATCTTCATGGAGCTTGTTGGGCTTCCAGGTGAGGTTCTATGACAGATTAGATGTCTCTGAAGGAGTGATGATAGAGCTGAAAGTAGTGAATGAAACCAATAGTGATTTCTGGCCAACAAAGCTTTTCTAGATAAAGGAGAGACCAAGTGATTGCCCACTTGCACTCTGGACTTCTTCACCTTGTGTTGACACTGTGGGATGGAAGTCCTGTGGTTTTCTCATGAGTAGATTGAATGGGATTGAGGAAGAAACAGTGTGCTCACATATGTAAGTGCAGCCTTTTAAAGGACATTCAGTTTGACCAAATACTCACTTTCTTAATTACTTTCAGATACTGTCAATTTACAGTTGGAAAAAATGGTCTTTGAAAGCAACAAGACAAAAAGGTAAAAGATGGGAAGGAGAAATTTGCCTTTCATTTTCATCTTTGTAATTGACTTTTACTTTTGAATTATAAGTAAAAGAATGGCAACCACTAGAAAAGCTGCAAGGGTGAGGGAGGGAGAGGATTGTTGGAACAACAAACAGCAAAGAGGAAATAACAGATGTCTGAAGAAATGGGGAAGGAAGAATCTGAATCTGTTAAATCTATTAAAAGTGAGCTGGTTGCTTTTCAAGTGAGAATAGAAGAAAAATCTGTAAAGATGGAAAAACTTACAAAGCAAATTAAAGAAACTATATGACAAGAGAGCCAGCTGGTCTAGTGGTTAAGGCACAAAACTAGAAACCAGGAGATCAAGAGTTCAAGTACTGCCTTAGCCATGAAAGCTGGCTGGGTGAGTTTGGCCAGCCACTGTCTCTCAGTGCAACTCACCTCACAAGGTGGTGGTTTTGAGGAAAATTGGAGGAATGTATGTTGGATATGTTCACTGTCTTGAGTTACTAGTACAAATAATACAGGCTGGATATACATAAATAAAAAATAAAATAAAGTTACCAGAGAAGTTAAATTAATGACAAAATGGAAATTTTAGAAAGTGAAATAAAATAATAAATAGAAAGACAGGAAAAGGTTTAGACAATGTGGCATTACCAGGATTGAAAAAGAAATGCTTGAGATTTACAGCAATTTCAGAGGATCCCGGAGAAGACACCAGAGAAAACATTGTTCAATCTGCAACAAACTTTTTTTGGAAGGGGAAGATGATGGATGTAAAAACAGAACTTGAAAAAGAGTATGCAATCAACATGCTGTTTGTAAAGTTAAGAAATATACCAAGGGAAATTCTTGTGCACTTTGTCAGGAAGAAGAATAGACATCACGTTTTGCAGCAATATTTTATTACCAGATTGAAGATTAATAATGCAGATGATAGTAATTAAATTCAGATCAGAATACTGCACAAAAGGGTTTTATTTTTTACTGACAAACTCAAACAGAAAAAGTACAATTTTGAACTTTTAAGTTCCACCCATTTCATGAATGGTTTTCAGTTGCATTTGTGCATTCAGATTTGATGCTGAAAAGCGGAGTGAAAATGCAGATGCAATACTTCTTGGCAACTCATAAAAGTGGTCACATGTTTTCAGGATTGGCTACTGCAAAAGCCTCCCAGCAATAGCCATGTGAGCCTGGGAAAAGATATGGCTGTGTGGGAAGCTAACCGGCCCCCCCTGCTCCTAGAAGAATGAAATATTTTGAGGAATATTAAAAAGGGCAGGAGAAAATATTTCCCCTAAAAGAGAAATAAAAAATCTTAAGAGAGACAGAAACTCAGAGGCCCAGCTTCTGCCCCCAGCATACTGTATATTTTGTGCCCATTAAAAAAGACTGGGCCAGCATATCTACAAAACAAAAGACCTTCAGCTCCAGGGTGAAGGGATTAAGACATGACCCTTCAGGACATAAGATTAACCCACTAAGTCAGAGAGCTCACTACATTGCCCAATCTCCTAAGGATGTTGCATCACCCTCAGAAACTTCAACCAAACTTAGCTCAGACAACCTATAGAGCCAGCTATGACCCCTACATGCCTCATGGGAGTCTGACAACATCCAATAGAATACATGTTCTTGCACAGGAACAGGAATCTTAAGTGCAAAGCCTAAGAGAAGGTATAAAAATCCCACTCTCAACTCCATGTGGTCAGCTGCACCAGAACCATAAACATATGGTCCTGTTCATCAATGGACCCGCTTTCCAATCAGCCTCCATTTTGTCTCCAGTGCCTTTCTCCTGACTTGGAATTGAACTAGATGGATATTTCTTCCCACAACTGCTTTAGTAATTTGATGATAAGAAGTCCTTTGAGATCTGAAGCAATTGATTGGAATCAAGTCCAATCTTATGCACTGTAGTCCTACTTTCTTATCTGAACTCTTCAGCTTTAGGTACATTCTGTAATTCAGATTCAAATATACCCTATTCCTTTAATTTATTTGGAATATTATTTCTTATTCCTTTTCTTCACTCTGCAAAAAGTTACTTACCTGAAAGGGGATATATAATGAATATAAATGTACAATCCAAACTATGTGTTAATATATCATGTAGCTACTTCAAGGGAGCTCTTCTCCATTACAGAGATCCTAATTTTCAGTACTTTGTAAAAGCTGCATTACAAATGTTAATACAAGCAGCATAATTTACATTGTTGTTACTTAATTTTATTTTAGGACACATCTATCTGCATGTTAATTGCCTACACAGGAAGTAAATGGCCGTGTTAAGAATTTTCCAGATATGCAAAAGCAAGAAGAAGAAAAAATCCTTCTGAGATTTAGAGAATGTCACCTTATTCCAATAGATTAGAACTTGGTTTATATTAAGCAAGTAAAAAAATCAGAATAGATAGCATAACTTGACCAAAGGTGTTCCATAGTTATTCATATTAGTTGGATTATATACATTTTATAATAGGTTACACTTTAAATAGCTAACCTGTACCATGTTACAATATATTACCATGTAACATAATCTGTATAAATATTTGGTTATATTTTGATTTAAATATGCGAACAGAGTACAAAGAACAAAATCACATAATAAAAAAGGAATCCAAAATTAAAATCCAGAATATATGAAATGGAAATCAATTTAGTGTATGATTTCCTGTAAATCTTCAATAGTTTTTAAAAATATGGATGCAAACTATCCAGGAGGATTTTGTAATTCTTATGGAGAAATCAGAACGGTTGTTAAATCGTTTCCAGTGTGTTTGTTTAAAGAAAATTAGAAAGGCTGAATAAAACGGAGAGTTGAAAATGCTCAGTAGAATAGCTACTACTTAAGGTTGGCTTAGTTGATTCTGCTGTAAACAGCTGCTTTGATTTGGGCTTGGACCACAGAGTAAATCTGCATTCCAGATGACAATGTCACAGCTTATGCTGATCTGAAACCTTTACAGTTTTTAAAATTTATTTTTCCAAAAATAAAATACAAATACTGCACCATATAAGGAAAAACAACAAAGCAAGAATTACAAACAAGATACAGAAAAATAAAAAGGAAAAAAGATTTATGCAACAAACATAAAATTAACAGTAAATATATGACCTCCACCCTAGTTATTTTTGTATACAGTGTCAGCTGCAGGATTGTGTGTACCAAATATTAGAAAGAAAAAGGAATTGCCGACACTGGACAAATGGATTTTGAAACTGATGGAATTGGTAGAGAGGGCAAAATTAACTGTGTTGATTAGAGACAATGGTTTGGATACATTTGGAAACCATTTATGGAGTTTCTGCAAGTTAAATATAATAACAGACTATTAACAGAGGGCTCTGAAGTTTAATATATTTTGGGGGGTTAACAGTTAACAGCTTGTATCTCACACAAATCTAATAAATTTAATCCTTTGCATTGTGGATCCACAAATGGTTATATATATTTCATCTATACCAGTGATGGCTAACCTTTTTGTTGTTGTGTGCCAAAATGCGTGCGTGCACGTATGACAGCACGCACGCATGCCTGCACCCATAATGCAATGCACGCTCATCCCACCCCCCTACGCATGTGTGCAGGACTCCCCCGTGCTCACCTTGTCCCCCTGCACATGTGCATGGGACCTCCCCCCGCTCCTCCCATCCTTCACATGCACACGCATCTCCCACATGCGCCCCCCACATGCGCGGCAGATACCTGAAAATCAGCTGGCTGGCAGGAGGCGCACGCGCATGTGCAGTGGAACTGAGCTGGGGCAACGGCTCACGTGCCTGCAGAGATGGGTCTGTGTACCACTTCCGGCACTCGTGCCATAGGTTCGCCATCATGGATCTATACCATACTTGTATATTGTATATTACTATTTTACATCACATTATCTTAACAAATATCTCAAATATACAAATCAATCGACTAAATACCAGCTCAAAAAAAACTATTAACTATTACCCTCAAAAAATATATTAAACTTTGAAGCACCCCACCCCCCATTTCCAGAAATGGGATATAGGTCAGTATTATTTTATTGTAAAGGTATAACAACAGAATCTTGCAAGTCTGAATGTGCATCATTCTCCCTCCTTCTATCGCTATGTGAACTAGAGAAGGGCTTGTGCGAGGTATTTTCTCAAGTTATTTCCTTGACTGAGATTGAGGCCTTTTTTATCTGACCATTGTCTTGGTAACAATTCTTCTTCCTATCTTTAAGGCTATTCCTTCTGCAGAATGATATGAGTTCTGGAGGACTAAGGTTGGGAAAAGCTACATTAGATTATGGGACAGCTGTTTAAATTACATTCATCAGTCAGCATTTTATGTAAAACATATTATGCAATTATAATTTTAAATTAGAAAGATTCATTAAATATGTGTTTGGACACATTTTGTTAAGAAAAATATCTAAAAATATTTCTTCAGCAGTGCTGATGTACAAAATATTGTTCTTATGGTTTTAGAAAAAAAAGATTGCACTTCTGTAAAAATTACTTCATCTAACTGAACAGTTAGTTACTCACCTGAATCACTTATTGTCCTGTCATTTGCAAGGCCATGTTGCAAGGATGAAAACTACGGAAGTGACTCGTTGGCCCTATTTACTCCTATAGTTATATTTAAATCCTTATTGAAAACCCCTGCACACAACACAATCATTTTTCTTTATGTTGCTTCTCAATTCAAGTACTAACAGTGATGGAGCTAGAACAAGCTATCTCTGAAGCCAAAGAGCACATCCTTGAGTTTGATTTAGAAGTCAACAGATCTAAAGTTATACTTTATGCTTCTAGGAACTTTTATCACATCACCTTCATCTTTCCAAACTGTCATTTTTAAAGATACTAAGCTTGAATAGCAGAAACACAGGAAGTTGTTTTTGAAACACAGCTGTTTCCTAAATTGTCAGCTGAGCTTATTTCAGCTTCCTATCTCAGTGGTCCCCAACCTTTTTGGCACCAGGGACCAATTTTGTGGAAGACAATTTTTCCAAGAACCGGGAATGGAAGGGGGGAGGACATGGAGAACACAAACTAGATCCCATGCATGTGCAATTTCACTCACTCGCTGCTCATTCCAGCTATGCAGTCTGGTTCCTAACAGGCCATGGATCGGGTCCTATCTTACTGTTTTTTCATATAGAACTACAAACCTCTCCTGTTGTGGGGAGAATGAAAAAGAGATTGATACAAAATAATCCAGGAAACACTCAATTGGAAAAGGAGGGTCTCTGACAAGCAGAAGACAATGCAAGTTGTAGCCATCTTTTGGAAAAAATTGTTAGTAGGCTCTTATGCTGTAAGATAATAGATCACGAATATATTATCAATAGGACTGAGAACACAGAATTGACTTCTTCCACTGCATCTTGGATTCTTGTATCCAGAAAGGATCTGTCTGCAAGCAATGTTCTTATACTGCGAGAGATCCTGATCATTCAAATGGAGTCAGGCTTTACGCTTTATCCAGATGCTTATGTTATTTATTATCAACGAGTCAGTCTGAGTGTTAGTTACCAAAATGTGCACACAATGTGGGTCAGAGGTGGTAGTATTCTCTAGGCTCTGCTTGTCAAAATTTCCTTTGGCAAAGTGCCCAATGGTGATATAGTTAGCACACCTTGGTCTTGGTGTATGCAATTTATGAGTGCCCAATGCTACAAGCCCTTCATGGAGATAGCTATCTGGGTACACTTGAGAGCCTGTATGGATCTGGATGCGGAAGATGGGGGCAGCCTGTTTAAAGATAAGTGTGAAGGAGTTCCCAGCAGAAGGGGCCTTGCCCCAAAAGTAGCCTATCACTCTACTGTAAGCCTTACTGGGTATATAATTCTGAAATGTTCCAATATCGGTTATTATATCTGCTGGGGGATTGTCAGGGAATTTAGAAAAATCCTCTTCAAAGTCTTCATCTTTCAGTCTATTTCGTGTGCCCTGGAAGGAGGAATAGTGACCAATGTGTTGGAAAAGGGATTGCCTGAAACGAATTTCCTCCTTTTGCGTAAGCAGGAGACGGAAATGCACAAAAAGCCAATCACAAGGCATCTCTTGGTAAAAGAGCATGAGGAATCGAGCAAGCCTGGGGATGTCAGTAGAATGGTAGAGTTTGGCAATGTAACCAAGTTTGGAAAATTCCAGAGTGACCCAAGAGGTGCCCTCCAGGGATGCCAGATTTCTTTTGATTACTGTGAGGAAGTGTTTGGTGCAATGGACATCATCCTCAATCATGAGGTAGTAGGTGGAGAGGTTGGATGCAAAGTTCATGAGGTAAGCATAATCAACATTCTGTTTTGATCGAAAGCGCACCCGATCCTCAGGATCATTAAAATTCCTTTTTAGGCCTTCCAAGGGAGGGTAATATTCAAGAGGCGTGTGGATAACTACTAGGCTTCCCTGATGGAGCTGATCAGGAAACCTTCTGGCAATTTCCATCGCCATTTGAGAATTCCATTTACGGTCTGGATCTGTTAAATGTACCACTACCACCATTTCCTTCAGCTCATCTTGAGAAGATTGTTCAAAGATGGATGTCAGGGTATCCAGGAGATAGGCCTCTTCAGCCGCTTGATAGAACAGAGTCCTAATGTCAGAAACTCTGCAGTGAAAAGAAAAAGATGTATGCACCTTGTAAGTTTGAATCCCACTACCCAGGTGTGAAGTCATATACCTATTTGTTCTGTATATTTGCAGCCTTATATAGCTGATATATGCATCAATCAACAAGAAACCCAAGGCACTAATTAAAAATGATTGTCACTAGGTTTAGAACAAACAAGTAAAGTAATTTTGTACTGATGGAAATTATTACAAGAGACAGTAACAACTCTAGTTTTAGTGGTTTTAAAATATTTAGACAAATTCCATGTCCAGGTGTAGAGGCAATGAATAGAAAAGGAGAGATAACTGCCTTCAGGTATGTTTTCAAAAAAAATTATTACCTTATGCAGAAGGTTTTATTACATTCTTACTATGTTCTTTTATCACTTTCATGCATTGCTAAATGAATTAAATTGTCTAAGTCAGCCTTTCCAAGAAGACATGCCTATTATGGGACTGTGGAAATTGAACTCCTCTGATCTATACATGGAGCCTGATTGGAAAGCCTGGGCCTCTTAAAAGAAACAAGAATCCTGCAATGTAATAAATCTGCTAATTTCAAACATATTAGGTCATATTTTGCCTTTAAAAAACTATAGCTAGCTGGAACATCAGTGCATTTCCTTAAAATGCCTTGAAAAATTTCATCGAGTTTACAAACATGCAGCTATTGGTTTGTTGGCAAAGTCAAATCAGAACCAAAGAGAGAAGGGAAATTGGCCCTCCACGATAAAAGTACAATAAAGCAAGCAGCAGAAACATGGGGGAAGATGAAGCTGACCAAACACCAATAGCTGCATATTTCTCATTTCCATCAGCAGTGCAGGTGGCAATGGCTCCATAAAGGCATATTTGGTCAGGTGCTCACAACATAGACACACAATCCAGAAGTACTGCTGATCCCTCTTAGACACTGTACCCTGTTCCTTTTATATTTCTTAGGCAATAGGAAAGATATAAAAGCCAGTTTGGTGTAGTGATCAAGGCACTAGGCTAGAAACCAGAGACGGTGGGTTCTAATCTTGCCTTAGGCCACGGCCATCTTAACAGCATTATGGGCCCTGGGCAAAGCAGTGTACTGGGGCCCCTACAACAACTACTCACAGGAATAAAAATGTAAATGGTCAATAAAAGTAAACACATATTTGCATGTTAGTATTAATAAAAAATGCAGTAAAATGAATAAATATGTTGCTGTATTTATATGATACAAGGTGCATTGAAGGGTTAACATACACAGATTAATATGGGGTCCCTATGCTCGTGGGGCCCATGGGCAAGTGCCCATCAGCCCCATGCATTAAGACAGCCCTGCCTTAGGCACAAAGCCAGCTGAGTGACTTTTGAGCTAGTTAATTTCTCTCATCCCTATGAAAGAAGCAATGCCAAACATTTCCAAAAATGTTGCCAAGAAAACTACAGGGACATGTCCAGGCAGACTTCAAGAGTCAGCACTGACTCAAAGGCATCACACATACCAAAAAAGGATACATGAAACTTTTAGTACATGCCTACTCCTGTGCTTGCATCCTTTCCTCTCCTTAACTATTATGAGATATAACCAAAATTCTGATTGCTAAAGGAGAGGGGAGACAAAATACCAAATAAACCATTGAGCTGGAAATGAGACTCACAAGCCAACTGCATCCTCTTGAGAATAAGAAGACAGCCTGAGCCTCATTCCTTCTCTACCTGGAAATAGGAATGAGGAAGAAAGATCTGCCATTATACATTCTGCTCTACCAGCTCTATTACCCAGAGCTGGGTAACAGCTCTATTAACTCTATTAACTGCAGAGTCATCCTATCTATAGAGATACATTGGCATGAAGATTACTGCTCTCTTGGAGTATTTTTGGACTAAAGGTAGGAATAGAGATTTCTTTTTCCTTTTAAAATCTTAGCCATCACAAAGGCCTGCCTGTTTGGATGTTCTAAAACAGGACTGTCAAACTCCCAGCCCATGGGCCAGATGCGTCACGTGCTGGCCATGCTGACGCCCAGTTTAGCAAAGAGGAAAAAAGTCCCGATAGGTCATGTGATGCTGCCATGACAATTTGAGTTTGACACCCCTGTTCTAAACTGAATTCCATTTATCTTTGGAGCTAGTCCTCGAAGTTACAATTGCTGCACCATCACATGGTTGCAATTCAGGCTCTTGGTAACCAGCTTGCACTTACTATGGTCTTAATGACATGATTGCTATTTGTAACCTTTCCAGGTGGCTTTCCATAAGGAAAGTCAACTGGAGAACCAGGATTTGCTTAATGACTGCATGATTTGCTTAATATCCATGCTGATTCACTTAAATGCCTGTGGTAAAAATGGTTATAAAATTGGGTCTGGTCATGTGATGACTCCTTTTATGACTGCACTATCTTATGATGGAAATTTTGGTCCCACTTGTGGTCATAAGTCAAGAATTACCTGTATTTGATCTACCTTTTGCTGGTACTTACTTTTCTCGAGTGGAGGCAACCCAGCAAGGTAGTCATAAGAGATATTCAGCGTGTTGGTGGCATTGATAAACATTCGGAGACTATAAACGGTCCAGTCAGTCACAATATGAGGCAGGCCCACTGTTTGAGCCCATTTCTGAATATCATTCTGTGCAGAAACAGACAATAATAGTAAACTTTCAATCAATGCAGTAGCTTTCTATGGCTATGAAATGATTTCAGAAAAGCAGGAACTTGTTATTGTCTCTCATTTAGTGTTGCAATATAATTTCTTTTTGATAAGAAAATCCGACCACACATTTGGATTTGGCCAACTCAAACTAAAACACAAAAAGTGTCTCTGAATTTCCAAAGTTTAATAACCTTTTTTTAAAGAAAGGGAAACTCAGAATAACAGGGTTGGAAGGGACTTTGGAGGTCTTCTAGTCTAACCCCGTTCAGACAGGAAAGGAAACCTTATACAATTTCAGACAAATGGTTATCCAATCTCTTCTTAAAAATTTCCAGTGTTGGAGCATTTACAACTTCTGGAGGCAAGTTGTTCCACTGATTAATTGTTCTAACTGTCAGGAAATTTCTCCTTAGTTCTAGGTTGCTTCTCTCCTTGATTAGTTTCCATCCATTGCTTCCTTGTTCTGCCTTCAGGTGCTTTGGAAAATAGCTTGACTCCCTCTTCTTTGGAGTAATCCCTTAGGTATTGGAACACTCCTATCATGTCACTTCTAGCCCTTCTTTTCATTAAACTAGACATACACAATTCCAGCAACCGTTCTTTATGTGTTTTAGCCTCCAGTCCCCTAATCATCTTTGTTGCTCTTCTCTGCACTCTTTCTAGAGTTTCAATATCTTTTTTACATCATGGCAACTGAAGCTGAATGGAATATTCCAAGTGTTGTCTTACCAAGGTATTATAAAGTGGTATTAACACTTGAGGTGATCTTGATTCTATCCCTCTCTTAATGCAGTCTAGGACCTTATTGGCTTTTTTGGCAGCTGAAGCACACTGCTGGCTCATATTTAAGTGACTGTTCACTAGGACTCCAAGATCAATCTCACAATTAGTACTATTGAGCCAGGAACCACCTATACTATAACTGTGCATTTGGTTTTTCTTGCCTAAATGTATCTCATCTGATTACAAGTATTTGGCGAACAAGCGTATTGATGGACTCTGAACATCAAGGACCAGGCTTATGTCTGCTGCTTCTGCTTTTTATTTGTGAGGTAGGGATATACCTGGTGTCATTCAAAACTGTCTTTGCATTCATTTTGCCTGGATTGAGGAAGAAAATAATGATATAAAATTAGGCTAAAGGAGGACAGATCTTTATTAGTTGAAGATTCCATGTTGGCACCTACCCATTTACTGTATCTTACAAATAAAACTATAGGCCAATGGTCCCCTTCTTTCAGTGTATTCCCAATACCTGCAAGTCCTGAAATGGTGAGTCAAGATTCATAGGATGTGCACTGTAATGATGCTTTTTGTTGCATTCTGCAGGAGTGCTTCATTTTAGGTAAAAGAAATCTGCTTTCCATCCCACTGAATGCAGATAACTCTTCTTCCATGTATGCCAATAAAATATTAGTTTGGCAGCTATATAATGAAAAGTGTCCTTTATCAGGTAAGCCTAGTATCTGAAGTAAGAATACTCATCTTAGGAACTAGAAATACATTTTAATTTTAAAGCAGACATGCCAAACATGCCACTGTTTCACCCTCTGGTTCTGAATACTCCTGCCATGGCAAGGTTGAAGATAGATGAATTTCATTCAATTTATATTTTTAAGAGTACCAACTAGATCTGTACTTTCTAGACTAAGATGCTGATTGAATTTTTACATTCCTAAGTTTTGTGGAATCAGTTTGTTGTAGTGGCTAGGGCATCAAGCTAGAAACTGAGAGGCTCTGAGTTCTAGTCCCATCTTAGGAACAAAGCCAGCTGGATGACCTTCAGCCATTCATTCTCTCTCAGCCCTAGAAAGCAGGCAAAGGTAAACTACTTCTAAAAAAAATCTAGCCAATAAAACTGCTGGGACTTGTCCATGCAGTTCTCAGGAGTAAAAATCTGACTTGAAGGCGTACACAGGATTTTTGTGACATACTTTTTAATTAAAATACTGCATTTTAGAGTAATAATAATAATGCATACTTAGTGTAATTGTTTTTTTAAGAGTTAACAGATTGAATATATATTGAATGGTATAGATGTACAGTACGTATGACCTTTGAAGAAATGGGCAGAGGCCTGTCTTCCCATAGTGACCACAATCTGGATGGAACACCAGTTCTTTCAAAAAACAGGACAGCACTACATTGTGCTTTCCTTACCTCAGAAAGTGTCAGGAGAAAATTAGGCAGCAAATTGTCACTTTCATCATTATTTCTTTGTACAGATCAGCACTGACATTCTGCTTGATTTTCTGCCAAAAAAGTTTTAATAAGAGGCTACTAATTTCTAGGCTGTTTATTTCTATCCTCATGTTTACCATAAAACAGTGAACAAATCAGCATGAAAATAAAGAGAGAACTTGCATCCAAAAGAGAACATAATGTAGTTAAAATGGTTTCTTAGAAATACTCAAAATTTATGAAGCAATTTTGGGACTTCTAACAGAGCAAGAACTCAACAATATGTGTGTTATTCTCTCTTTCTCTCAGCAAATGTGTTGTTATTACACTTACCATCACAAGATCCTCATGGTGCCAAGAAGTCAGATTCATGATGAGCAGGAACACAAAGAGAAAAAAGGCTGTTGCAAGTGATCGTTTCAGGGAACACCTCATGACAATGGATACTTTGGAAAGAATGTGTTAGAAGCTAGTGAGTCTGCAAGCATTCAGTTCTCACCATGTCATCTGGAAAAAAAATTAAGAAGATGTTATAAATATCTTCTGTGTCCTGGAGGTAAATCAGGTCCCAAAAATTTAACATCAGTTGACTGTAAATTGTAACATTTATCTTTGTTAATATAAAAGGTACAATTGATAAAGAAACCAGGAAATGTAAAAATGATTCAAGTCAAATAATAAGATTTTATTGACAGTCTTGTCAGGCAGTTTAATATTACAGAAGTGTCAAGAAGACAATAGAGAAGATGCTAACAAAAGTCCTTCAAATATTCAAAGAGCTTCTTGCATCTTCAAAACAGATTATTTATACAAGCCTGGTCTTTGCCTTTTCTGCTGCTAGCTTTGAAATATTCATTGAGTTTCTAGAGATTTATTGTCATGCCCTGGTAAGGTCTAAAATCTAAGGCTGCTCTGAAGAGAAAAAGGCTTGATAGGAGGTCTCAGTTCTGCAAAGAAGAGTGTTAAATATGCATAACGCTACATTTACATGGACCACGTCATATGCAAAGTGGAGTCTGATGTCAGATTCCACTTATTGATTTCAGCTACTGGCGGGAATATTGGAGATCTGTCAGTGGCTGAAGTGTTGGACAGTGCCAGCTATAAAAGGCTGGCTCTGGCCGCGTTTGTTGCTTTTTGAATCCGGCTGTAAATAAAGAGTTCTCTACTATACTGGGTCCGCTCCTTCCTCATCTGCACCCACTTAACACTGGCAACGAAGGTGGGATTTCGAGGAAGACAAAGGACCTTGTGGAGCACCATGGCCATCTTCCAGCTGATTCCACATGGTGATTTCAAGGGATCCCTACCGCTGACCATCATGGACCGAGATCTACCCAGCCTCTTAGGGAGAGAGTGGTTTGTGCCACTGCAAATCAGCCTCGCTGGCATCCATGCAACAGCGATAGCCGGAGCAAGTGGTGGAGAAGATCTGGATGTTTTGGAAAAGGAATTCCGAGACATTTTCAGCAACGAACTGGGCAAGTATAAGGGGACCCCAATAAACTTTAACCTAGACCCCAACATAGCCCCTGTCCGTCTTAAGTCCCGGAGAGTTCCATTTGCTCTGCGACCCAAGGTTGAAGAGCAATTAAATAAACTGGTAGCTCAAGGCATCCTTGAGGCGGTAGACCACACAAAGTAGGAGACGCCTATAGTGACCCCTGCGAAGCCCGATCGGTCAGTCCAAGTCTGTGGGAACTAAAAGAGTACCCTCAACCTTGTGTTGCAACAGAGCCAGGAGTATAGCACCTACTACATTTGTTGGGCCGGGGCAGAATTTTTGCTAAATTGGACCTAGCACAGGCATATCAACAATTGCCTGTGGACGCAGCCACTTCCGAAGCCCAAACAATCATAACCCATAAGGGCGCATTCAAGTGCAACTGGTTGCAGTTTGGAGTTAGCATAGCCCCTGGCTTTTTTCAGAGCATAATGGAAAGGCTACTACAAGATCTACCCAGGGTAGTTCCTTACTTCGACGATGTAATAATCTCGGCCAAAAACAAGCCCCAACTAATGGACAGGGTCCAGAAAGTCTTAGAAAGATTCCAAGAGGTGGGGCTCAAATTAAAAAAGGACAAATGTCACATTGCAGTACCAAGCGTAGAGTTCTTAGGCTTCCAAATTGATGGGTCAGGCATTCGACCCACAAACAGTAAACTGCAAGCAATAAAGGAAGCCCCTACCCCACAGAATAAGGGGTAACTCCAAGCATTCTTGGGACTGTTAAACTTTTATTATATATTCTTACCATAGAAGGCGACCTTAGCGGAACTGCTACATAGACTGTTGGATAAGAATACAGCTTGGAAGTGGGGACCCCTCAAGGACACCGCACTAGCAGAAATAAGAAACATTTTGACCTAAGACACAGTTTTGATGCAATATAGTGGGACCCTGCCACTACGATTAACGTGCGATGTGTCTCAATATGGCATCGGGGCAGTACTGAGCCATAGACTACCAAATGGAAAGGAAGCCCCCATAGCATATTATTCTAAGACTTTGTCAAAAGCCGAGAGAAACTACGGCCAAATTGACAAGGAAGCCCTCGCCGCCGTAGCCATGGTAAAACACTTTCAGGAATACCTATACAGCAGACACTTCGAGTTGGTTACCAACCACAAGCCGCTACTTGGCATTCTCTCAGGAGACAAACCCACACCCAACATCTTATCGCCGAGAATGCTAAGATGGACAGTTTTCCTGGCAGCGTATAACTACAGCCTGCTACATATACCCGGAAAGAGCATTCTGCATGCTGATGCGCTCAGCCGATGCCCCCTACCAGATCTAGTGGAAGACCCTGCCCCTGCATCTACCATATTCCTTGTAGAACATTTCGAACTGGGTTTGGTGACGGCAGTGGATATCGCGAGACTCACAGCAAAGGACAAAATGTTGGCGTGGGTTTTGAACTGGGTATGGTGGGGATGGCCGAACAAGATAAAAGGGGAGGATTTCAAACTGTTCAAAGACAGACAACTGGAGCTGTCAGCATTAAGGAGGAGTTTGTTATGGGGAGAAAGAGTGGTGGTACCGAAACCATTAAAGGAAAGAATTCTGGGATTAATACATGAAGGGCACCCCGGGATAGTAAAAATGAAGGCCCTAGTGAGGAATTACATCTGGTGGCCAGGAATAGACAAAGACATTGAAACCTGGGTCGCCACATGCTGATCATGTCAGGAATCCCGACTGGCCCCTCCAGCAGCACCCCCCCTTAAGTGGGAAAAGCCCTCAAAACCATGGGGTTGCATACACATAGACTTTGCTGGACCCTACCAGGGACAAATGTTCCTAATTGTGGTCGACGCCTACTCTAAATGGTTGGAGGTGGTCATTATGAAATCCACGACAACCAAGGCAATGATCACAGCCCTGCAGAAGATATTCGCTACCCATGGGCTACCCAATGTGCTGGTTTCGGACAATGGCCCACAATTCACAGCACAACAATTCGATGGCTTCCTCGCCCATTTGGGGATCCGACATGCCCTATCGGTGCCTGCTCATCCGGCGGCAAATGGGCAAGCGGAGAGGATGGTCTGAACAATCAAGGAACTCCTAACAAAATTAGATCCCGGCGATTGGCAGGAAAAAATCGACAAATTGTTGCTAACCCAACACATAACGCCAAGTGCAGCAACAAACAGGAGCCCAGCAGAAATGCTCATGAATCGGAAATTAAGGACCACCCTGGACAGAATCCATCCAAATTATGCAAATGACACCCCTCCAGACTTCAGAGGGAAGTGAAGAATATTCACACCAGGAGACACGGTGTATGCACGTAACTACAGGGGAGGAGAAGCCTGGGTCCTGGCAAAAATAGTCCAGATTACCGGACCCAGACCATACAGACTCGAGGTAGAAGGGGGAAAAACATGGAAAAAGCACACAGACCAACTACGGGCCACATGGTTCAACCCCCACATGAAACCGAACAACAAATCACACACCCAACAACAACAAAACCCTGGGAATTAGAAACCCCAAGGAAACACCTATTAGCAAGAACAACCCTGAACAGGACAGAGGAGGACTTAGCTTTGTGAGGAGAAGTCCAGCGTAGTACGTCTGAGGCCTCTAACTCAACAGAAACTGCCATGCCTCTGGAAATGTTTGAGGCATTTCCATAGGTGGAGTCTGGAGCAGCGGCGGACCTGTCCGTTCAGGCCACCACCTCAGGAACAACTGAATGGTGCAGGCCCAGTTGCACCCACAGAAGCCCCGCCTACCTGAAAGGCTACATGTGCTGCGTTTGTGGTGATTGGTCGGGCTGAACTAAGAGGGGAGGGGTGTTAAATATGCATGATGCTACATTTACATGGACCACATCATATGCAAAGTGGAGTCTGATGTCAGACTCCACTTATTGGTTTCAACTACTGGCGGGAATATTGGAGATCCGTCAGTGGCTGAAGTGTTGGACAGTGTCGGCTATAAAAAGCCGGCGCTGGCCATGTTTGCTGCTTTTTGAATCCAGCTGTAAATAAAGAGTTCTCTACTATACTGGGTCCGCTCCTTCTTCATCTGCACCCACTTAACAAAAAGTTTGTCAGGAAATTTAGGCTGGCCAGTCAACCATTCATACACATATTTTATTAAGGGACTCTTGAAAAAACAGCTGTGCTAATGAGATTTCAAATTACCAGTCCACTCAACTCACAATTCTTTTAATCTAATCCTGCCTACTAAGCTCCCTTTTTTATGATTCTGCAGTCCCTATTTGGGTAGAATCAGGGTGACTGGATGGAGCTGAGCATTTACTGGCTGGATGCCCTTGCTGGATGCCTATGGGAAGTTTGCAGCACATATTTTTTCTTTGCCCCATAGGAGAGAAGGCACATTTCCTGGGTCCTGAGATGACTTTGTTTGAGAGCTGGATCTAGCTAGATCTTCTATTGGTAGAGTTATTTGGAGATGGGCAGTTGCATAACAAAGCACACCCTGGAAGGCTTTAAAGCACCTTGAATTGTAGTGGTAACCAGAACAGCTCATGAGTAGAGGTGTTACACGGACATATTTAGGTATCCTCATACCCATCTGCACTGCTCTATTTTGAACCAAGTATAGTTGCCAAATACAGTCCCATATAAAGTGCAATCAGATGAGAAGTGACCAGGCATATACAATTATGTGTAGATTCTATTGATCCAGGAATGGGTACAATTGGTGCATAAGACAGATTTGTGCAAAAGCTCTCTGAGCCATGGCAGCTAGCTACTTATCAAGAAAGACTTGTCGATCTAGGTAGAAAAAAAAAGTCCCCGCAGATTTTACTCCACTAGTCAATGCCATCTATGGGGGGGGGTGCTTTTCTCCATTTCAAGGCCATTATTCCAGCGCTCTCTGGATTTCTCAGTCATGTGGCCGGCATGACATCACAGAGTACTTACCTATCCACTTAAGTAGTACCTGTTTATCTACTCTCATTTGCATTTGAACTGCTAGATTGGCAAACGTTAGGGCAAGGGTGGGAGCTCACCCCATTGCATGGCACTTGGGTCTCGAACCTGGGCTGCTGGCTTTTCAGCTGACAAGCCCAGCTTCTTAACCACTGAGCCACCGCACAGCTGTGGGATGACCCAATATACCATTAGGTCTGAATATTAAATCCCCCTTGCTGCCTTGGAATTCTGGGAGTTGAAGTCCACACATCTTCAAGTTTCCAAGATTGAGAGACACTGCTCCAGATCTAAGATGCTTAATATTCACAAACAGTCTCATTAAATTTCAGTCTATGTCTGTTCCTCCCATTCCATCTGGCACTGAGTCACAACACTTGAGCAGTCAAGGGCTGACATGTATATTTGGCAACTCAGGTATAGATGGGAAGAGATGTATAACTGCCAACTCTGTGCTTATGAATGACATCACCCAATGGCCTCATGTAAATGTTAAACAGGAGAATCAAGCCCTAAAATATCCTATATAACGACAGTCTAGGACTGGACGTTCTTCAGCTATAATTGAACCAGCTGGATTTGTGATAGGCTGCATTGAGGACTGTGAAGAAATTGTGAACCCAGTAACTTGGAAGTTTGATAAACTGTTTGTTTCCTGACTTCCTAACGTTAAATCAGTCGATGTAGTTAGCAGCAGTTTAATTCTGATGAAAACATCTTTATTTCAGTACAGTATTTCAAGCCAATGCTAATTCACTTAAACTGAACTGCTGCCAGCTTATATTGTGAGAAATCAACACAACCCTTGGTTTTCAGACAGGAAATCTAGTACTGTGGTTTTCAAGGCTATTCAATGTATTTCTCTGCAGTGTTATCTCAAAGTCAAGTTCCTCCAGCAGTTGTTCATCTAATTTATAGGTGGCTCAGTATGTTTGTCTATAAAAATACATATTGAATCTAATTATATTCAAGCAGATTCCACTCATTCCATCCATCCAAGAGAGAGTATAAAAAAAAATCTAAGAAGGAAACAAAAAGACCAGAACACATCCTCTACAGCAGCCAACACCAGATAAGCAGACAATTAAGCAAAAAAACAATACCCTAATCAAGGAACTATAATATTGCATATACTGGCAGGGCAAACTGCCATATATAAACAGGGGGAAAACTCCACTCCGTCTCATACTGATGATTTTTCCCAATTGGCTAATGAAATACCTGCAAGCAAACAAACTCAGAGAATACTAAGGGCTTCACCATCCAAAATAGATTTGTGTAACCGAGCTTGCAACAGAGAAATAATCTGTTAATTGTTTTACAGTAAAGAATTCTATTATTTTAATTTGAGTATCCCTCTGCCAATGCAGTTAAACTCTGTTATTAGAAGAGATAAGCCAAGTTTTTAATATCCTCTTTTGAGTTAAAACCATATTCTAGTATATATTGCAATTAGTCTACTCAGTCATACACTGGCAAACCATCAAATAAATAAAGCCCTGCAGTAAATTGTCTTTATTGGTTCAAGCAATGAATAAACACATTCCTTAAAATAATTTTATCAGCAGTAATACAAGTCAAGATGATATACCCATAAAGAGCATTGAATGACAGCAAGATATTATAAGATATTGACTGCTTGTTGATGATTGATCCTATGAACATTTCCAGGGTGTTATGGGTTAGAAGGTAGTTGAGTGCATTTCATTAAACATGAAGAAAATTCCAACTGACGGGGTCTAGGAAAAAAGTCTTTGCCATTGCCCCTGCCCTATGGAATATTCTTCACCTGGAGATGAGGCGGGGGGGGGCTTCTCTTGGTCTTCTGAAAAGGGCCATTGCGCAGGGAGTCCAAAGGAACACACAAGGGAGTTGGTCTAATTCTCAGACACTGCCTGGACAAGTCCCCAAAGTATTTTTTAGAATTGGCTTGGCATTGCCTCCTTCCAAGAGCTGAAAGAAAGAGACGAGCCCAATCATCGAGCTGGCTTTGTGCCTAAGGCCAGATTAAAACTCATGGTCTCCTTGTTTCTAGCTGATGCTATAGACTTCTGCTATTGACCAGATTTCTGGAATATGGGGCTAAGAGATAGAGGGAGGAATATAAACGTTATCAGCACCAAATTCTGATTAGGAAAGTTGAGATGGAAGCAAGGCACAGATCCTAACAAAGCCTAATTATCTTGATGTTAAGGCTAAGACATGGATACTTAATCCTGCATAGTGTCTTCCTTGACCCATTCTGGGTACCACTCAGTGGTGGGATTCAATTTTTTTTTACCACCGGTTCGGTGGGCGTGGCTTGGTGGGCGCGCTTTGCATGTGTGCACACACTTTGCGTGCGTGCACCAAACACACACTTTGTGCAGGCGCAGAGGCATTTGCGCAGGCACAGGAGTGTTCCAACTCACCTCCTACAAGCCTGCACTCTCCTGATTGCTTCAGCAGCTGCCGCGCAGCACTCTGCTGTACCTTGCAAAGCAGCTGTGCTTCAAAAGCAGGGGATAAAGGTGAGTATGGGAGCCCGGGTGGGTGGGCCCAACAGCAGAGTGGCAGAGAGAACAGGTTCGGTCTCCGCTGCTCATCAGTGCTACCAGCTTGGCAGAACTGGGCCGAACCGGTAGAATACCACCATTGGTACTGCTGGAAGTGTCAGGGATATCTAGCTCTCAATATGCAAGTCATTGACTCACCATGTTTCCTGGAACAGAAGGTTATCAAATTGGATAACACAGCACAAAAATGCAAAATTACTTTTTCTGGTTTTCCAACTGGCATGTCCCAAAGGTGCTTTTTTCGAAGGCGACTGGACTGGGCCTTTGAAAAAACACTTTTGCGACGACCATGATCTGGATGACTGAGAATCTCCATAGACATTTCCCAAATGGCAATATTCCCAGAAAGCAGTGACAAAGATTTGTAGGAGCCTGCTAGCCAAGGAGATTCGGGATCAGTCACTACTGAATCCATGATTGGAGTTTTTCCTCCATTCAGGTTATTGGGCAATTAGAAAGGCTAAACTGAACCAGTGGTATAGTGCATTATTTTTTTTCAAGTTAGAAAGAAAGCAAAAGAGGTATTTTGGGGATTCCATGTCAAATATTAAAGAGTCTTAACAGTTTCTACAGAGGTTTAGCAAATACAAAAAAACCTCTGAATGTGATTTAGACTATATATAGTTCCAGTCTCTGAAGCAAGAGAGAGAAATCTGGTCTGTTCATTCTCTAGGAAGGTTTGATTAGATAAAACTGCCCTTGATCCAACAGGCCTCCATGATTTATTGATTGCTGGGAGGTGGCTTTATGGAACAGAAAGTTTGCCTCTTAAACAAAAACCACAATGATTTAATGTGATGTGATTATTTTCTCTTAGTTTATTAAGGAGGAGGTGCTCATGAAGTATTCAATGCCATTTTCCCTCCTCCTCTTTGCTTGTTTTTACTGCCCAGGCTACCCTATACCTCCGGCATTCTTTGAATAAAGGTTGAAGTTAAAGCAGGAATCTCTAATTCTCACACCAAATCAAGCCATTTTGTAAAGGATGCATAGTAGAAACCCACAAACAAAAGAAAATGAGCAATGACTGCTGACTCACAAAGATGAAAAAGAGACCCAGGATTTAAACTTTTACTTTTTTAGAAGGAAGGATTCTGAATTGCTATTACAGACAGATGTGTATGTATTGGCTTCTTAATTTTCTGCAATAAATCTACTATGCTAAATTTCTTGGGAAGAGTTTAATTGTGATAATCTGATATGAAGCCCTGAGAGTGGTCATCCATCAGCGTACTAGGCACAGTTCAACTCTTATCTTTTAACCCAGGCAAAGTCAGGACTTGCTGAAAGTATAAAATTTACAGTACTGTTGCTTGTCAATATCAAGAAAACTGAGTTAGACCTGAATTACAGGATTTAAGCCTGAGGGCCTTTAATCTGAAGAACCTTCAAATGATCCCTATAAATTGGGAGCAATATCATGCTGCTGGGCCCCAGATGGTCAAGATTTCAACTTCAGATTTTCATTTAGAAGGATTTTCTTAAACTATATGGAGCAGGAAGCTGAATTCAGATGACATTTTGCTGCCTGGTTTCACGTCTTGTTTTCATTGTTGTATTGTTTTAAGTAACCTGCAAGCTTATTGGAAAGAGTTACATCCTTCCAATCTAGTGGCCTTAGTGGATATGGCTCAAAGAAGAGGCATCTGATTATTTCAGCTACTTACTACTAATAGTTTGAGAAATTATTTTAAATTAGTACATTATTTCTCCTGTTTGACTGATTTTTATCATATATTAAAAGAACATTAGCACAGCTGCAATAAAGAGAAAGAGGAAATCACCAAAAGTCTTACTGCCTTAGGCTGTTTCAAACCCTGTTGTATTTTTAAGGTTAAATACATTAATGGTTGAATATCTTCCTATAAACATAATTAAACCTTCATATTTTCCAATAGCTTTTGCCAAAAGCAATATTAAATTGTTGAGAAAAATAATGCAATCATAAGAAAAACCTCCATATACCTAATAGAGTAATATCCTTATTATACCGACTCAACATTATATATTGCTTTGCTTACCATCTTGCCAAATGCTACATGGATTTGAACATCAGCAGCCTTTTCATCCTTCCTACTGCCAGCGCATTAAATAAAAATATGCAACAAAACATCTCTTAATAGTTTCATGCAGGCACTGGAGAGTGACAAAGCAATGAGCCAACAGCATTGTGTTCTGGATTTAGTCATCCAATAGGAATAGGCCGAGTACTAAGGGATACTACCATTACTCAGCCCAGGCAGCCTGTTTGAGAAGGATACCATAATGCAGGGAAATGGAAAGGCACTGAAGGTTCTAAGAGGAGCAGCCAACTCTCATCCACACTGCCTGTTTCCTGATACAACCTATTTCAGGGGCTGGCCAAGGTAGCAACTGTTGAAAGCCACGCCTTCAGTCAGATTGAAAAGGATTCTTGAAATGGGAGTGACTTTTACTTGGTGAATTGGACTTATACTAAATACACATGTTCAGGTTTATGCTTTGATTAAAAAAAGACCAGAAGGAATAATATACAGAGATTTGCTAAGGCCAAACAAAAACTCTTTCCTCCTGTATATATCTTAGGCTTCATAGGCAGTTGAAGAATTGATCCCTTTAGATTTGTTCTGCAGGTTTTTCAAGTAGCTGTTTCAAAAGAACAACTCGGCTCTTCCAATGTTAACTGCTACTTGAGAAGTCCCACAAGACAATTCTTTATTACAGTCCAACATCTTTCATACTTCACTGCATAAATAAGATATATTTAAAATCTAACAGAAATATAATAAAAATGTCTCATTTACAAATGAGGCAGAGGTTCCAGTAGAACGTTCTGATTAATTCTGCATTGGAAATATTGTAAAGCTGATATATGTTGAGGTTCTCCCTGAGATCTGGATGGCCCCTACCCTCATTGTATTATCAGAGGAGCTCAAAGCCCAGGCCTTGGATGAGGACAACTGAAACTCTCTTTTAGGTAGTGTGGGTATCCTACTGGTTGCTGCCTGGTTTCACTTCTTGTTTTCATTGTTGTATTGTTTTATTGCTTTTTGTTTATGCTTTTTATTTGTGAACTGCCCAGAATTGCTGGGAGACAAGCACTGTAAAAATATAATAAATAAATAAAATAAATAACAACTCCTCATGGAAAAGCTTATGGAAGAAAAAATGAATGCATTCAATAGTTCTGACTGTTGTCAGTCTTCAAGGACAGCGACATAATGTTATATTGCTGAATAGCCCACTAGAGAGCATACAGCAGATAGAAATATATGGGCTTAGAGATTATTGTCGAATATTCAAACAGAGTCTTAATATAGTTGGCTGTTGAGTACATAGGTAGTTATGCATCTGGCTAGAACTAATGGGTAAAATTATAATTTCCATCAGTATTTGAACATGAAAAACTTTACTCAGTAGTTCTGCTTCAGCATAAGGTATATGTCTTGTTGGCTGAAACAGAGCACTCAGAAATAGACATGCAAATGATGCAAAGTTGGTCTTAGCATCTAAGTCGAATTGACCCAGCAATTTGACCATAAAAGGCTTCAGGGCCATTTGACAATCTTAGCTCCTTGTCTATAAAAACAATCTCAGGACAAATGTACAAGTCTTCAGGCAGTGAAATCCAGCAGCCAGTCAGCACCTATTTTTATTTACAGCAATTAATCTGTTCATTAACACTACTGCTTGCATATCCCTAGTTACCATAATCTTCAGCTTTAATTATTTAATTACAGGCTAAGCTCTGAAAGCAATATTGAATCTTCAGGCTCTCCTAAAGCCAAATAGAGAATATGATAGTATCACTAGGTTAAAAATCTTTTAAACTGCAGGAGATGACCAGGCTGAGCCCAAGGGAGGAGTCAAGCAGTTTCAAGCTCCTTTGCACCCACAGGAGATCCAAGTCCACCCCACCTTGAATTTTATTGACTCTTATCTACTACAAATTTGCTTTGACCTTTAGTAGTTCAACTTCTTGTAGAGAACAATAAACATACAATAAACCTATATTTATTTGATTTCCTGTACTTGACATTAACTTTATCTTCAACGTTTTATTTTTGTATAACTTTGTCAATTGTGGAGTTATGTTTACTGAACGCTTTATTATATTGATGCAAATAAAGTCTGCTTATGCTCCAATCACTTAAAAATTAAACTGTTTTACAATAAAGGGGAATAGTAGTGCCAGAATGGTTTCCCCCACATTAACATTGGATTTAAGCATTTCAGCTGAAATAAGACTGCTACTGGAAATTTTAAGCCCTTTCATTTGGTTGATTTCTCAATTTCTGCAGTACATACAGAAAATCAGTTGGATTGAGAGTCGACTAATAGATTGGGTACAGGCTATTACTGAGGACAAGCATATAAAATTTGGAAAAGAGCTCCCAGAGTTCTACTGGAATATGACATGCAGTTTTGGGGCCCACTGCTTGTTGATACAAGCCAGAATTTGGCTATATCCTTACCTCTGCAGGTATAATCAGCTGGCCCTATATACCCAGCCTCTTTTTTATCTTTTAAAAGGGATTTTGTACTTCTATTAATTTCCAGAAGCAGTCCAATGGTAGAGAGAGCAGCTTTATGTATCATAAAAGTTCCTCCTGTTCAAACCAATTTGCATATCAATGTGTTTAACTGCTTATTTGAGATCAGTTTTTAGTAGGCTCTGTCTGAATAAACTTCTCAAAATGAGCCTCCGAAGAAGGATCAATGTCACTATCAGGACGGAATTCTATCCCCAAGCACTTGATCAGACTCACTGAACTATTCAGCGTCAACAGTAGATCCTGGCAACAAGCAATCCCCCTGGATGGACTTGGTTAACAGGTCCACTGAAAACATATAAATCAAGGCAGCTGGACATCTCTGCCAAGCAACAGCTACTTGCTCTTGCAATCCTTAGAGGTGTGAATAAGCACGTGTCAGAAAAGTAACTCTGATGATCTAGGCTCCAGATGAAAGCTTAAACAATTAGTGATAAACAAATGCTCTGCCCCCACAGCAGATATTTTTAAGCCTGAGAGAGCAACTGTTGAAGGGAAGCTAACATATTTAGAAACAGGTCGTATATTTTGGAGCTTTTCCGAGGTTTTGCAAAAGTAGTAGAGCCGGGAAACCTAAAACAGTTCAAATGATCACTTACTTGGAGAAACTGCTACTGAATTTAGTTAACTTCCGCCAGCACAAACCGGAGCGCCGCATCCGTCCCTCCCGCTTCGTGCAATGAGCAATCCGAAAAGAGGCGGTTTCCTCAGCACCCTTTCGGGGAACTTCCCAGCAACTCCATCTCAAATCTTTTGCTCCCGACAGAAAAAAAACGCCTCTCCGGTCTTTTGTTTCTTTTGTTTAAACAGCCCAACCCCGACGAAAGCTGACCTTTGTCCAAGGAACGCAGACCTCGCCTTAACGCGCCTCCCTTTAACTGGATGCTATCTCAACACAGACACGTGCCCAGAGCCTGGAAGAGAAAATAGCGAAAAGGCCCGCGAGATTTATGTGCACTTCGGGGGGCAGAATAGAGAGCGGCCTAACCTACCCCGCGGTCAGCAACTGTGGGCTAAGCTCGGGATCGAAACGGGCGTCTCCTCCGAGCCCAGCCTTTAGTTTCCTACTAAGCCGTCATGTCCTCGCCGATTGCTCAGCCGCGACGCAGCAGTTCTCCCTCAGCCGGTCGGTCGGGCTCTCTCTCTCTCTCTCTTTCTTTCTCTCTTTCTCTTTCCTTGAACTCCAGCCTCCGAGGAGCCGTCTCTGAGGGAAACGCCGAGCTTTGCCTTGCAAGCCTTTGACTCCCGCCGTCCACATTCACTTCGTCCTCGGCGAAAGACCGAGAGGGCGACTTCCACTTAGCCTTGGCCGTTTCCTGCGACGTTCAGCCCACCAGAGCGGGCTATAATCCACTTAGGGAACGTTTGAAGGGAAACGTTCCTGATGGCCGATGGCGAAACCTCCGCGCGCAGCCTTGACCGCCTGACGAAAAAGAAAATGCTCGATCGAAACGCGGCAACCAGTTTCGAGGCTCCCCCGCGTTCCGCCGCTTCTTCTTGTTTTGATTGAGACATCCCCGCAGCTCGTTCAGCACCGCCCGCCTCTGGGCCCACCTCGCTCCGGCACCAGACTCCGGCTCCTCTTGTCTCTTCGCCAACTTTAGAGCAGCTTTTCCAACAGGCTTCCAGCGCGGTTACTAAAAGAGCAGACCCACTGATGACCGTTTCTTCTCCTCTTTCCTCGAATGTGTGGGGAAAGGCGGTAGGGCTACTCCTTCCTAAGGAGCCTTCTGACCAGTCTCGCTGCCTCCTCTCCTGTGACACTGAACTATCTCCCAGAAGTTGTGTCTCCCCCACCCCCAGAGCTCTTCGCTCATCTCTTCTCCCCAGCTTTCCCATTTGCTCCAACAGGATTGAAATCAGTGGGGCTTAAAGAAAAAGCTTCCTGGGGAACTATAGAATATGAAACCCTCCCACCCGGGAAGTCCCCCCTCCTTTGATTCAGCTTCTCAATCCAGCCTGCAACTTTTGAGATTTCCTACTTGGTAGTTTCCATTCCATGACTAATTGGTAAATTTGGCAGTCAAAGGGATAAAGATGTCTGAAGCACAGGTGGATGCATGTGTAGCTATGATCGGCAACTCCTATAATTATACTCATCTTTAACTGGGATTGGACATCACAACAGGTTCCAGGCCTTTCCCCCTTTACATATTTTTGTTCGTTTGAGCCTGATTTACCATGATGTGTTCACCCAAAGTTTGGGATTAGTAATAGCAACAGCGAAGCGCACGATCACCAGACTGGTTACACTGGTTGTATCACACCACTGAATGTATGTCTTTTGAACATATAACATACCAGCAGGTGAATTAGAAAAAATAAGGACATTGTTATCTCTGAACAGATTGATTCTGTAGAAAGGATACTGGGACAGTGCATTATGTCAAAGAATGCATATATTCTTTAGAACAGGGGTGTCAAACAAGGCCCGTGGGCTGGATCTAGCCTGCAATGTGGTAAGATCCAGGCTGTGGGGCTGTCCTGGAAAATATAAGGGGCCCGCCTGCATCACTTCGGCCCAGCCTACCCAATGCAAAGAGGAAACATCGGGCCAGTGTGGCTTTGGCCTGGTCTACTCAATGCAAAGAGGAAACATGCCAGCAGTTTAGGGAGTGGTGTCAAGCTGGCCATACACACCCAGTTGGCCATGCACACCCAGTCAGCCACACCCAGTGACTGGCATCAAGCTGGCCATGCCCACCCAGTTGGCCACACCTGCCCAACCGCCCAAGGTCAACCACAGCCCAATGAAATTGAGTTTGACACCCCTGCTTTAGAATGTATTGAAGAGGCTAGCTATTTATCCATCTAACTTGAGGGATTCATGCCTGGCGAGTGCTCCTTATGATACAACAAGTGATTTTTCTATAACAGCGGGACAACTGTTTTGAAGTTCTTTAGGAGAAACAGATTTAGAGACAACTAATTTTTAAAGTCATAAGGATTAATGAGAATTCTCCATATTTAAAATAACCTTTTCCAACAAGACAAGATTTTTGTGTTTGGAATGGATTGGGAGTTCTAGTTATTGTTCTAACTGGAGAAAGCCAGATTGGGGAAAACAATTTTGCAACAATCAGGAAAAAATGTTCATAAAGTGATACAGGGCTTGGCAGAAGCAAGATAACTATGACACTTATTAACAATATTACTAAATACTAATCTCTGATGTTTGCACAAGTTCGTGACATTTCAAATGCCACTGGCTGATCTGACAGGAAAAAGAAAGAGATTTGCATAATTTATCTCAGTGAGAAAATGTCATTTTTGAACGCCTTTTCCCTGCTATAATAATCCTGCTAGCAAGAATAGTCTCCTGTAACAAAGGAATAAAACTATAAATTGAATGACATTGAATAATAATGGAAGAGAATAAATGTAGCTCAGAGTTGAACTGTTAACTCCTTGGTGTTCTCTGAGTGAGCAAATCCCATTCACTAAAACCGATGTTACATGGAGAGCCCCCAGTACTCCACAACTGTTTTTATAAGTAGGTTTGAGTGTTTTGTTTGGTAGGCACATTAAAGCTGGAATACAAAGTAACTAATGTTGCATATTACTGCACATGAAGTTGCATAGCTAAAAAGTTCTTAATTCAGTTGACACTATGAATCTAAACTGACATCCCTACCTTTCTTGTACGGTAATTGCAAGCATCTACAAGATTGGACGCATTGTTAACATATGCCATGAGCTCTGCCCCCATTTTTATATGCACGTGGTATCATAATACATGCACACAGGGGTGGAGCTTGCATTGTGACACTGCTGTTATAATTTCCCCCCTCTCCTTTGAATTTTTTTCAATAATAAAAAAAGCTGAAGAAAAGCTATTTCGAAGATATTATGTTTGACAGGGAAACTATTAATGTAAGAGTTGATGTTCTTTCCTTGATGTGCCAAGGAAGGTTGTTCAGAGAAACCTCATCTGCTTTTGGGGCATTGCTATTGTAATTCTTGGTCAGATTTTATATGTAGAATATATCTGAAGTGGTATTATTGTATACACCAGAGTGTGTATACTTTTGTGAATCAATAAATGTATCTGAAGTTTGAATAGCATGCCATGGATCACACCTTTAAAGTAGATTTACAAGAAATAGAAGGAACAGGATACAAGTAAAGATAACTTAAATTGAATCATAGAATTGTAAGGTTGGGAGGGACCTTGGAGGTCTTCTGGACTAACCCCCCTGCCTATGGCAGGTGCCCTTATATCATCCCAGACAAACAGTTCTCCAGTATTTTCTTGGAAACCTCACTGATGGTGCACCCACAACTCCAGGACCCAAGCTGTTATAATATAAATTGAATTTATATTACAGTAAATTCTGCTTTTAGAGTGATTCATCTGAGTTACTTAGAAACAAGATAGAAAATTGAGAGAAAATTCATATGAAATAATTAAAAAGCACACACAAAACATGGCCATTAAGTATAATTTACAAATATCAGTGATTGGCAGTCTGCTGTAGCCTCTTGCCATTTTATCCACTTTCACATGATGTACTGTAGTTGCTAGGATAATTGAAAGAGGCTGTTTATGTGAAAGCACACAATGAAATGGATGAGATTATTAAGTAACTCCAGGAAAGGTGTCATACTAGAATAAAAAGCCCCAAAGTATTACAAAAGAGATGTTTTACCTACTCAATTACCCCTAGTATTGTGTTTTGTAAACTAGCCTGATTTTCAAAAACTTTAAACATGTTTTTTCCCACCTCATCAGAAGTCTTGAAAGTCTCACATTGGATTATATAATGCACAATGCCATATTTGTGAATAGGCTTAGACTTGTGGTGCTAACAGCCAAATCTCTCTGTTCACATAACACACTTAATTTGGTCAGATGATCAAATACTAGAATTAGTACAAATACTAAACTTACTTCGTGTTAATACCATTTCCCCCAAAATATGACCTACCCTGAAAGTATGCCCTAGCTTGATTTTTACACATGCGCTCAATATAAGCCCTATCCCCAAAATAAGCCCTAATTAAGATCCTGCCCACTCCAGGGTGCACAGGTAAAAATTAAGCTAGGGTGGGGATGGGGTGTGTGTGTGGAGCTGCCCTACTACTTACCTTTGGATAGTTTCATCCAGGCCTCGCATACCCCGACCCTTGCCTTGCTGGCCCATTTCTTCTGCAGCCAGCAAGGCTGGCAAGGCTTTCCTAAAGGCCTCTGTAACTGATCACAAAACTCCAGATCGATCCAGAGCTCTGTTGTTGGCTGCAGAGGCCTTCAGGAAAGCCTTGCAGGCTACAGAAGAACTTCCTGAAGGCCTCTGATGGCAAAAAGGAGGCCAGGGGTGACACACGCAAGTGAGGTTAGTCAGTGGATGACATCCCCCCAAAATAAGACCTAATGCTTTTTGGTAACAAAAAATATACAAGACAGGGTTTTATTTTCCGGGAAACATGATATTGGTTCTAATTTTTTCTGACCAAAATCTTATTAGCTTGATTCCTTATATATTGAGCAACCTAGATATGGATTAATTCAATAAGCTGGTTAAACACAGTCATTGCATACCATAGTGCCGTGTTGGCGAATCTATGCCATGCGTGCCAGAAGTGGCACGCAGAGCCATTTCTCCTGGCACGCGAGAGGTCACCCGGAAGAGCCCCACTGCACATGCGCATGTGCGCTGCCACATGACAGCTGATTGTCGGGTATCTGGCATGCATGCACAGAAGGCGGAGGGGGATGCACGGGAGACACATGGAGCGTGAGGAGGGAGTCGCACACAGATGCGCAGATGCATGGCGCATGAGGGGGGTCACATGCATGTACAGGGGGTGTGGGGGGTCCCAGCATGCATTGCCTTCTGGGTGCTGGCACACGAGCATGCGCAAGCAAGTGCACATGCAATTATTGGCCCGGGAGCTGAAAAAGGTTGGCCACCACTGCCATAGTGCTTCAGGGCATAATTCCATCCTCCACTCCACACACTGCTAGACAAGAAGGTTGTCTGATGATGTTTGGCTCAAAACATCAACAAGGACTTTTTTACTGGGTTACCAACATTCAAATTCAACTTGAGAAAGATTTTACATAGTAACAGATTGTGCATATAATGTAAATTAAAAGAAGAGCCAAGGTGGAACAGTGGTTAGAATGGCAGGCTACTTCTGCTGACTGCTGGTTGCAAGCAGTTGGGCAGTTTAATTCTCACTGGCTCAAGGTTGACTCAGCCTTCTATCCTTCCGAGGTCGATAAAATGAGGACCCAGATTGTTGGGGGAAATATGCTGACTCTGTAAACCGCTTAGAGAGGGCTGTAAAACACCATGAAGTGGTATATAAGTCTAAGTGCTATTGCTATAATGTAGCTTATTTTTCTCATGGTTATATTCAGATCTATCCCAAGAGCAACCCAAATCTTGAAAATAAGTTGCTTGTTTATGAATGTGGCCATTATAAACATATATTCTAAATGTATTTGAAATACATAAAATATTCAGGAGTACTCTTCTTCATCAACAATCAAGATATAAGAACTGCTGCTACTTCTGGTAGCAGGAGCATCTGAGAATTGATATGGCCATTTTTCTGTGACACAATATTATAAAGAATAAAATTCAAACTGTTGATACACAAATAGGTAGTTATTAGAAAAACCCAAGCCTCCATATATGTCATTGCTTCTTTGTCTACTCTGGAAAGTGAGTTTATAAGATGCAGGGCAACAGCTACTATCATGTTGCTTGCGGTTACAAAATGTCTCAGTTCCACCATATGACTGCCGAAACAGGAAACTGCAGCCTAGGGACAAAACCCAAGGAGAGTCTCTTTGTTTCCCTGGGCCTTAATTAATTAAGCTCTCCCTGTAAGCAGATGCAAGGTGAAGACAACCTACAGATTTGTTAAACTCTGCAGCAGTAACTTTCTCCTTGTATATGCCTACTGCATGAAGTTATTTTCCACATTAAATGCTATAACTTACAGTTACATGTAAACAGGTAATCCAAATCATTTTATTATACTGCTATCCATATGCCAGTATAGATAGGAATGTAAATGACTTAATTATAACTACACTTGGAGGTGATGAATGCTGTATTTTATATTGATATTATGGTATTCACAATTATTGGATCATCATGGCCAGAGAAGAGAGTTGGAAAGAAGAAATTCAGCTCATTATCTTAAACACTTTCATACCAACTTAATTTCTTTTCTTTGGAAGCATGCTTGAAGTTGTTACATCCCTAGCTTTGGCAGAAAGTAAACTTTTCAAGGTGTGGAGCTTCTTTGTTCCCCATATAGCTCCTTCTCCACAGACTAACCTTTCCCACCTTGGTGTCTTTTGGAAGTAATGGTCATGCTAGCTGGGAGTGAATGCCACAATCTCAATATACCTGGAGTACTCCAAGCTTAGAGAGGCATGGTGGACAAACCCTAGTCCTCAACATAGTCCTCCAGATAAAAGTTTGAGTCCC
This sequence comes from Naja naja, assembly GCA_009733165.1. Classification (NCBI taxonomy): domain Eukaryota; kingdom Metazoa; phylum Chordata; class Lepidosauria; order Squamata; family Elapidae; genus Naja; species Naja naja. The sequence goes on from CM019150.1 coordinate 39,379,767, forward strand.
AAGTTATTTGTTCCTCTCACCATATCATTTTGGGTTCTGCAGTAGCTCCCTTGCCTCTTATACAGGGGTGGGATTCTACCAGTTCGCACCTATTCGCTAGAACCGGTTGTTAACATTCTAAGTTTGGAGAACTGGTTGTTAGAAGAAATTACTGGCCTAATCCTGTAAGGAAGGCAGGAAGGAAACATTCTGGTGTTGTTTACAGAAACTGCCTCTCTGTTTTAACCCTTATTACATTCTTGGCAGGACTAGACTTTCTGTCTCAGGAACTTCTCTGGAGTTTTTTCCCCTCCTTTGCTGGTACTTTGCTTGTGTGGAGTGACAATTCAAAGTTACAATGGCACTGAAAAAAGTGACTTATGACTGTTTTTCACACTTACGACTGTTGCAGCATCCCCACAGTCATGAGAGGCCAGGCGAGGAGATGCGTGCCTCAATGTGAGTGATATTGAATTGGCCACACCCAGCCAATAACATGACCACCAAGCCACATCCACCCAGTCACATGACCACCAAGCCATGCCCACCAACTAAGCCACGCCCACAGAACCAGTCGTTAAAAAAATTGAATCCCACTCCTGCTCTTATACTACACCAGACCAATTTCAGAAGGAAAAGAGACACTTACACGCTCAACTTTGGGTGGTGCTGGGAACATTGACAATTGTGACTCAGCTGCCTTTGAAAAATACTCCAGTCTGCAGTACAAGAGCTGCGGGAGTTGTCAGTGAGTCTCTGTAAGAAGTAGTCTCATATTGCAGCCTCAGAGGTGCTCAGTTCCTTTGGCTAACAAAAGAAATCAGTCAACCTGACCAGAGGAGCGGAAGGCGTGAATGTAGGGCTGTGCAGTTATAGATCCTCCTTTAATCAGACTGTAGTTGAGCCTCCCCCTCTCTGCCCCACTCCTGGCAGCCTCCACAGGCTGTCGCCAAGGCATCCTGGAAGTTGGACCAATATTAAAAAAAAGGGGACAAACAGGACTTTGAAACATTGGGTGAATTTGCCATAATCCTGCTAAAATTAATTAAGAAAAAGAGAACAATTTTAAGTATCTCCTTGTTTTACAAGCCTGACCTCTAGGAGTGCTTTGTTGCAGGAAAGTGAAATATTTGAATTTGGTCCAAGAAACCATATTGACAGTTTAGAAGTGAATAGCAGAACCTTTTAAAAAAAATATGGAAAATATTTCCTATGCTACCATAAGTGTAGTTATGGAATTAACATGCATATGTGTTAGCTATCATCTTTGACTAATATTTATTGTAAAAGCTCCACTTCCAGGCTTGTCTCTTCTGCAGCATTAACAATACAGAAGGCAAAGAAAGTTGCAAAACCTCTGTTAAGATGCCTGTTCTTGGAAATCAGAAATCAGATAATGAATTACTGTGACACAGGAAATTAAATGTATACAGAACTAGTTACACAAACATATTTTTCTCTAATACAAGTTTATTCAGGATTAATAAAATATGTTGGAGATGTTTAATTTTACTGAAGCAAACAAACTGGCAAATAAAACCTTATTTTATCTTTTTTTATCTGCTCTGACTTTCACTGCCAGGACTTAGTCATTTAGTTCTTTACTGTGGCTCTAAGCTCAGGGAAACAAAAAGAGTAACCTGAAGGCTGCATTCAGTCTGCCAGTATATAATTTGCTCCTCTCAAACTGTGGGCTGTGGGAGGTCATAAATCTCAATATGCCTTACAAAGCTTGGTGCAAATTATACCAATGGAACTTTCCACCTACACTTCACATAAGACTGTGATTTCATATAGATTTCATGACTTCAGCATCAAGTCAGCTTAATCGTTCATTTTGTAATGGTCTAATACAGGCCATTCTTGACTTCTTATCACTCAATTAACAACAATTTTGTGCTGAAAAAAGTGACTTACAACCAGTTCTCACATTTACAACTATTGCAGGAAACAACTTGCATCTATTTACAACAATTGCAGTGTTCTGAGGTCATGTGATCATCAGTTGTGGCTTTCCCAGTTGGCTTCTGACAAGCAAAGTCAATAAGGAAGCTGGGTTTCCTTAATGACTGTGATAAAAATTTTGTAAAATTGGGCACAGTCACATGATGACACACTTAACAACTACGATGGAACTTAACAACTACTTAGCAATGGAAGTTCAGGTCCAAATTGTGATTGTAAGTTGGGGATTATCTGTACCCAACAGATCTACAGATTGCAGGCTAATAGCTCAGCAACTTTTCCTCCACATAGACCCCATTTCTTTTCTTCCCTGGATTTGAGATAAATTCCCTGTTTCAGGGCTGGGAAGATAAACCATTGATTTATGGACTGCTCAAGACAGAAGATAAACTGTTGTTGCAAAAATGGTACTTTTGGAATGAAGTTCCTTCCTTCTATGTGAAAAAATATTTCTTTCAAATGTAGAAGAAGGTTCCAGTTTTAGTAAGAATTAATGTAAGAAATTTATATTGTCTTAGTCACAAAAAACAGCTTAGGAAACAAACACGTGCTACAAGAAGATAACCAAAGTGGTAACCAAAGCAGAACAACTAGATTTTAGTATCAACCTTGTTAACGCTCAATACTCTTTTTTCCGCAATGTATCCAAAACAGACCATGATTAATGTATATGTGTATATATACATATACATATACATATGTTATATGTGTATGGTTACATATATATTCTATATGTATATGGGTACATACATGTTGTGTGATGCCTGCTCTGATGTTGTTGGAATTTCATTTTTAATGTGTGCCAGGGTGTTGGAATAAATATCCATCTTGGTTCAGTTCCAAGTGGGAAGAAAGACACTGGAAATATGGAGATTGCTTGGAAAGATAGTTTTAATGGTGGCTTTCCTCTTCTAGGAGAGGGGTGGATGCTAACTTTTTTTCCCAAAACACATGAGTGTTTTGACAAAAGATTAAAAGGTGATCAGATTAGGGAGACTTGATGGGTGCTTTTAATTTTTGTGATGCAAAGGGGAAGGCACTGATAAAGAGGCAACAGAAAAGGATTCATTCAGTGGCTCCCAAAAGCTTTCAACCATGAAGGTCTAGCAGCCTGGGAAAAGTTCTGGAATTTTTTTTTACAGTATCCAATTTTTCATGCCAATTAATTTTCAGGTGTTTGATGTACTTTTTTGTGAGCTTACAGTCAGGTTGTAAGCAGAAGCCCCTATATTCTTCACAGCCATGGTTTGCCTTTAAATTACAGGCTGCCCATTTCCAAGGTTATGGTTACTGAACCTGCCCTAGCTCTTAGCTTCCAGGATTTGTGAGGCCAAATTGAGGTTAGCCAGTGTGCAATCCAGGCTATTTAGCATTTTTGAAATTACACACAATGAGCCCTGGGACTTCTACTCATGAGACCACAAGTGCAACATATCCTGCTTTACTGGGCAACTGGGCAGCATCATTTGTAAGTCACAGTCAGGGCTTGGGGTTTGGAGAGATCTTTTCTGCTATCTCTTCAAGTGAGGGAATTGCCTGAGGGGGATGCCCCTCCCCCATGGAATTAGCAGGGAGATATGACTGCTTGGGCCTTAATGCTACAGAGCAGAAAAAACAAAAACAAAACAACAACAAAAAAAAACATATTAAAAAGGAAGCTAGGAGCAGCTTTGTGTGGAGGTACCATGTTTCCCCGAAAATAAGACCTACCCCGAAAGTAAGACCTAGCACTATTTTCTAAACCTGCCCTAATATAAGACCTACCCCGAAAATAAGACCTAGTGCAAATCTCCAGTTCCAGGAAGACTTTTCAGGGAGCAACCGTGCACCCGCGAAACACCCCCCCTACACACTCACACCCACTATTTGGCACCATAAATATATAAGACCTACCCTGAAAATAAGACCTAGTGTGTTTTTGGGAGCCAAAAAAAATATAAGACAGTGTCTTATTTTCGGGGAAACACGGTAGGTGAAGGGGGTAACCTCTGTCTTTCTGAATGATGTGTCTCTCTGTGTGTGCTTGTGTATGCAGCTAGTTTTACAATACAGACAATACAAGCATGCTGGACAATTTTCCCTCCCACCAGACAGAAGTCCAAGGTGTTCAGAACTTGCTGGGCCAGCCACTCAAATACAATCCTTACATGAGTACATTAGACTGATTACAATATGAATGATACAAGAAAGAAAACATTACAATGAATTTCATGTTACAACGAATTTCCCCTCTCTCCCCCATAATCTTTCTAACCATCTTCTGGGGATTGAAAAGAGTCTTTTAGCCTTTTACTAGTCCATCTCAGGGTCTTTTCCTTCATGTCTCTAGGTGGTATAGGCTTGGCCTGGTGGTATGGGTGGTCAGTCAGGCTTGGGAAGGTCTGCCCCACTCTGGTTGCTGTAATGACTTTCAGTGGAGGCTGGATCAAAACCCAGTTACTGGCTCCAATAGATGGAATCTCTTGGATTCACTTTACGAAGTATGTGCACTCCCTTCTGAGAGAATTTTCCAGCCATGGTTTTCAGACTGGAGGAAAAACAGTCTGTGAGGATTTACTATCCCCAAAAAAGACAGTCTGGGAGAACTTTCTGTCCCCACAGAAAGTACTGGCACTTCTCTTCTGGCTCAGGTTCTCAGATTTGGAAAAGCTCAAATCCGGGAGGACTTGCTACTCTTTGCAGGCAAGTATTGGTGCTCCTATTATTTCACAACTTCCTAATTACCTAAATTCACAATTACTTAAATTCCTGGGGTTTGCTTTTGGGATACACTGGATAAAAAACAACAACAAAAACTTTCTTCCCTCCATTCAATCATAACCCGTTTGGCTTTTCCCTCTTATATACAGAAGGTCCCACACACTGATGGTCTCCGTTTGCTTTCCCAATCCTGTTGCTCATTGCTCAGAGCTAGCAACAGGTAGGGGTGAAGCTAGAGGTCAAACAGGGAAATGAGATCCAGCTGCTGTCCAAGGGTGAAGCCACTCTCTCACACACACACTCTTCCTCCTTCCATAACAAAAGGTCCTGTGCTCTGGCAAACCCTCCATGCTCTCCAGACTCTTGGTCTTTCTGCGGTTAGGAAATGCACAGAGGAAGCAAGATCCAGTTGTGTTTGGGAGAAGGGCCCTCTCACTCACACACATGCAGGCACACACATATTTCCCATGGTTTCAATTTAGAATTTAGAGGTACTCACCTTCCTTCCAAACAGCCTTTGAGCTCAACACTCAAAACCCCTTTAAAACCTGTTTTCCAAATGGCCACGGTCCAGGAAAACTCACCCACAGACTCAATGGGTCTGCTTGCTGGAAAGGGAATCTTACCTCAGCCTGGTCCATTGGTTAGGCTAGCTTGGAGTCCCATCTGTGGTGCCAAATTGTTGGAGGAATTATCCTTCTGGGTTCAGTTCCAAGTGGGGAAAAAGACACTGGAAACATGGAGGCTGTTTGGAAAGATGGTTTAATGGTGGATAGGACGATATGGCTTGGAGCTCCAAAGTGAAAAGGATGATCACATGCTTCAAGATGTTGGGTGAAAGAAAAGGGCTGATATGCTGAGAGTCCTTGGGTTTCATACCCTCTGTTGGGATTTGAATTTGAGCTTGTATTCTGATTGGTTGTCAGACTCCCATGGAGCCATGCAGGGGCAACTCTGTAGGCTGTCCTGAGTCCCAGACTTGGTTGAGCCTTGCTGGATGAAGATGTAGTGGCAATTCCGATTATAACTCTACCTGGAGTAGACCAGAGTAATGGTCCATTAGCAAAGGTGGGGGTGACCTTCTGCTTCTGAGGTGAGTGTCTGCTTCTGAGTTTCTACTCTTTTTAGGGGAAATATTCTGCCTTTTTAATATTTCCTAGGATATTTCATTTTTCTAGGAGAGGGGTGGGTGCTAACTTCCTCAAAGCATGATGGCAAAATTTATGGAATTTAATGCTGAATTAGCAGCTTTATCATCATTAAAAGGGAATAGTCCAGCAATTCTGCAAGTGAAACACCATGAACTTCCAGTGTTTTATAGCTCATCCAAATAGTACCACTTCTGCCTATCTAACTCAATACTGAAAGTACATTCATTGGATGCTCTCTTTTTGTTGGCCAGTAACATAGAATACCCTGCAAGTATCGGATCAGCTCCTTTCGGAAAGCAGGCTGGGTACAAGCATACAGATACATATTGATAGCAGTGTTAGTCATTTCCAGCATGGTACCAATATCTGCTATGACATTAATGGTCTTTGAATAATCTTGCCTATCTATGTCATAGTAGGAAGTTTTTACGATTATTTGTGTCACAAACCTGGTTGTGCAGAGACAGGCAAATGTCATTGAAACCGTAACCAAAAGGATAATTGATTTCTTCCAGTTACGAAAATGAGTTGCAGGAGTGGTTCTGTGCAAGACTGCCCAAGTGACACTGTGTACTTTGTTACTGTGGATTATCTGCCTTAGAATGAGGCTGTTTAAGGTAAAGATAATGATGTATGGAATAATATAGATCACAGAAGTCTGGAACCAGACAAGTCCTTTCACATATGCACTGGGGAGATAAGGGTTATATTTGCAAATGACATGTCCTGTACCATTCTCCATTTCTGAATAGTTAGACCAGTAGTGGGGGATGGCCACAGTATAACAGCAAATATGAATCACAACAATAACATGAAGTGTTTTTCTGGGAGAAGAGATTTTCATCCTGAGCTTGATATTGTTGATTGCAATGAAACGCTCAATGGTGAAAGAAACCATCAGCCAGACAGAAGTGTTAACTGCACCATAGTTGAACACATCCCGCAAGGTGCACCAAGGATCTCTGTACCAGAATGGACTTATGCAAAAGCATTCTACAATTATCTCAATGCCAACCACAAGAATAAGGACCACTGTGTCAGCCAATGACATAGCCATGAGGAGATAGCGACTGGAGGTGGAAATAAAACAGTTTCTTTGACTGAAGATCACTAGCGTCATAACATTTGCTGAAAAATAAAATAAGAACATGCAAAAGTGTTTATTCTCCAAGTATCTACTTTAGTTCAGTTCCAGCATGCCATATTCCTCTCCCATGTGGAAGTTGTGCTACTAAAGTTCCATTGTTACTTATTCATTGGGTATGTTCCTATTCCATCAGCTCACTGAGTTATCAAAGGCCTTGTCACAGTCAAGATTAGTGCAAATGAGTTAAACTACTACTGGGCTGCTCTCAAAATCTTCCAGAACAAAATGCCAAAAATCCTTCCTTTTTTTACCATGATATCCTTTAAAAAAAGCTAATTTTTGATACCTGCTTGCATTGTGTGGCAAGAAAAATAATTAACTATGGGCTTTTCTGCCAATACATGCAAGATCACACAATCCAAATTACCATAAAAAAAGATCAAAACAGAATTTTCAAGTGTTCATTCATTTCTTGCAGAAACTTGTTATCAGCAGCTGGAAATATTGATTCTAGTAAGGATCAGAATTCAACTCTTCCACTCCTTTTCTCTTTAAAAGATACTCATGACATTATTGTTACAGAATATTTGATGTAAACTTAGAATGCAGTTTATATAATTAAACTGAAAATAGTCAGTGAACATACAAACCGAATTCCAAATTGGAATCAAGGTACATTGCAATTTCTGGGTAACTATTCTGGCTGTTCAGGATCCAAAAATAAGGAATTTCTTTCATAGGAGCTTTCTGTGGACAGGAATAAAACTCCTATTTTATTCCTGTTCTCTTTTCTTCCCTAGATCATGTGTCCCAACTCATTACTGGCTCTTGCCCTCCCAACATTGATTGTGCATTAATTTGCACCCTGTTGATATTACCTTGAACATCACTTCCAATTTTGCGGCCTTCAACTCCTGCTGTTTCCCCTACTTACATGGAATGCCAATTATGGCTAGAAGAGGGTAGAACACTTTCTTCAGTGTTGTAATCCAGTAACTTGGCTTCATTCTAAAATCCAGTCCTCTTTTACAAATGCTGACAGCACCAACCTGTCTTCTGTTATGAGAGGATAGTTCTCTGGTTATCTTCCATCTATTATGCCTAAATAAACACTGGATTTATTATAGCATCTAGAAGTCACTGGTAAATTATTATCTAGGTGCAGATCAGATTATGTTGTAAGAAAATTACCTGTGAACATAAACCTAAATAATAGAAAGGGACACTCGCATTGTTTAATTTTAATTACCTGAATTGCATCTAATTATAGAACTAGTAGTTCCTTATTTAATAAAAATGTTATTTCCCCCCCCCAAAGTTTATTAATTTAAGAATGGCAAAATCCATTAACTTAAAATATGAAGAAATAATATATAAAATACTAGTATAGATACAATCCTATACTAGTATTTCTTTGAAGTTTGTTATAGGAGAGCCAGTTTGGTGTGGTGCAGAGGTGTCAAACTTGATTTCATTGAGGGCTGCATCAGAGTTGTGGTTGACCTCAGGGGGGCTGGGGTGAGTGCATGGCTGGGGTGGGCATGGCTGGGGTGGGCATGGCCAGCTTGACATCACTTGTCGAGGATCTGTTTTCAGCCATGATGTCCTCCTGCAGCCCTCTGCTAGCAAAAACAGAGTTCAGGGAGGTTGCGCATGGCCCACTAGGGCTCTGTTCTTGGCTGTGACAGCCTCCTGCAGCCCTCTGCCAGCAAAAACAGGTACCCTGGGCTCTGTTTTTGCTGGCAGAGGGCTGCAGGAGGCCATTGTGGCTGAAAATGGAGCCCAGGCAGGCTGCACGCATCTTCCCCAAGCTCTGCTTTTGCTGGCATAGGGGTGCAGGAGGCCATTGAGGCTGAAAACAGAGCCCGGGAGGGTGACGTGCGGTGGTTTTTGCTGGCAGAGGCACTGCAGGCTGGTTCTTTGTTGTTTCCAGGGCAGCTCCATGGGCCAGATCTAAGCCTTAAGTTTGACACCCCTGGTATAGTGGAAGAGGATTAGGAACTCTGAAATCATGAGTTCTAGTCTTGCCTTAGGCAGGAAGTCATATGGGTGACTTTGGGCCAGTCACTCTTTCTCAACCCTAGTAAGATAATACTAGCAAGATAACACAGTGTAAGATCTATAAATGAGCGTAAGTAGAGAACAATACTAATATTCATAGACTAATGGTTAATAGGAGAAAGTGAAAAATATTAAATGTGGAACTTGCTTATGGAAGAGATAGCTATATCATCAGTCACATTGCTGCTTTCTAAATTAGCTTGACAGCCAGATAAAGCTGACTAATTTTAGAAGTTTTTGCAATGTAATATTAAAGATCCTGTAAACTCTTAGGATGACATCAGCTATTCTCCTAGAAGATACTGCTGATGCACTGTTGGGTAAATCAACAGCTTTGCTTCTAGTCATATAGTTCTGTGTAACCACTTCCATGTTATCAAATGATGTATTTTTTTGGATCACTTTGATCTCTTAGACACAAAACCAATCTGTCATTATTACTACAAAGAAGATTAGAATAGTGGATACACTGACTGGCTGACACCAGTAAAGGAGAATATTTGTAACTCAGGATTGAAATGAGGGGGTCCTTGGTACTCTCTGAGCTTGTTTTCTTGTAGACATTTCATTACCCAAATTAGGTAACATCATCAGTGCTAGTGATGTTACCTAGAACAGATTAGGAAAAAAATCTAGATTAGATACGTAAAAAAGTACCTAGATTGAGGAGGGAGGGGACACACCAACCAAGCTCAGAGAGCACCAAGGACCTCTTACTGATTTAATTTGGACTGTATATTGTAGCCTCTTATGATTTGTGGACCAACATTTGCAATTTCAAATAAGCCCATGCAACTGGGCTTTATTTAGCAACTTATGATTAAGTAAAATATGGCTTAGCAGATTCTATGAATCAGGATGTTCTGTATGAGTCTAAAAAAGAAATACATTGGTGATACCATATAATCTAGAAAATTATCTGTGCGAAAAATTGGCTAAAAGTTCCAAATCTTCCACAAAGATTTCAAGACATGAATTGATCATCTGATTGAAAAAAAAAACCTAAAAAAACTTCTGGCAGAAAGTTCACTAGTACTAATGGCTGAAATTAGACAAATTTGTAGTCAAACTAAGAGAGAGATAATTGAATATAAAAGAAGCTTTAAAAGAATATGTAACTGGAACCTGTTTGAAATATTATAGGCCATTTTATACCTCAATTATCACATAATATACATTGTATTAAAACTGACAATTCAATCTGAGCTATTTTTAGAGCACAAAGGTAAGTTGTACAGCAAAAAGCTGTGTACGGTGGAAAAAAACTCTTAAGTTAGGAATGGTAATGTAACACCTATTCATCTCTCCTTTTATGCTAACTCGATCATCTGTTCTTAGTTTGCTTATCTCCTTTCTTCCTATAACCAGACTGTCCCTTACCCAGTTACCCATTATCTATTGTTTCATTTGACAACTAGCAAATAGGCTTCTATTTTTAATAGGTTTCTAGAAGAAACCTTCATTTCTGTATGATAGACATCAATCACATGTAAATGAGTGTCAGTTTGATATTGGGATGAAGGGATAACTGAGTTTGCTCCCTTAGGAGCAAACTAGTCACCCAAATTATTTGGGTGACTCTCTCTTAGCCTAACCCTCCTTACAGAGTTTATTTATTTATGAAATTTATTTGCTGCCCATTTCGTATTGAACGACAGTTGTGGGGAAAACAAGAGGCTGGAATATTAGGTATGTTTGCTACTTGTTATTTATAAAAAGACAGGATAAATATACACTAAATAAATAAACATTAATCTTTATTAATCTATTTTAAATATGAAACATTTGATCTATTCCAGCATATATATAAAATTCATGCTTAAGGGAATCAGCACCATTGTTTTTTCCTATATATAGTAAGTAGTTCTTGCTTAGGTGACTACAACTGGGACTAATAACTTGGTCATTAAGCAAAGCAGTTGGTAAATGAAATATGTGCTTAAAACTTCAGCTTTTCTTTGCTTTACAGACCTTCAAATGGATTTAGTCATAGTTATTTTTTTATCACTATTGTAACTGCAGTCTCTAAACTAGGCAGTTGCTAAATAAGGACTACCTATATTCTGTGAAGATATAATCAATAGGTGAACAATCTGAAAGTTCTTTGCCATAAATATATAATTCATGATGACAGAGTTTGGAACTAGTAAAACACTTTTAAAGGAGTGGAACATTTGCATGTGGAAGTGAACTGGGTATCTACCTATTATGTGAATTGTGAATGTTATTAGCTACAAAGGAGGGATGAGTAATTAAGAATGTCCCAGATTGGACCAGTTTCCAGAATCTTCACACTGAAATGGAACAGTCTGATGAGAATATTCGAGGCTTGGTTACATCCATATCATCATGGTAACCTAGAGCTTCCAGTTCCAGACAATCTAGTTCAAAACTCATAACTGCCTATTATTTATATAGGCCCATAGGTGGTGAAAATGAACATTTCAGAGTTGGATCACTCTAAAATGGGCCAATTTACACAGACCAAGAGTTGGAAGGAACCTTGGAAGTCTTCTAGTCCAACTCCCTGCTCAGGAAGGAAACTTACACCACTTCAGATAAGTAGTTGTCCAATCTCTTCTTAAAAACCTCCAGTATTGAGTACCCACAACTTCTAGAGGCAAGTCATCCCACTGATTGGTTGTTCTGTCAGGAAATTTCTTATTTCTAGATTCTCTCCTTGATTAGTTTCCATCCATTGTTCCTGTTCTCCCTTCAGGTGCTTTGGAAAACAGGTTGATTTCCTCTTCTTTGTGGCAGCCCCTTAGATATTGCAACACTGCTACCATGTCACCCCTAGGCCTTCATTAAACTAGACATACCCAGTTCCTGCAACCATTCATGTTTTAGCCTAATAATGTTTGTTGCTCTTCTCTGTACTCTTTTTAGTGTTTCAACATCGTTATATCATGACAACCAAAACTGGATGCTATATTCCAAGTGTGGTCTTACCATGGCATTATAAAGTGATGTTAACACTTCATGTAATCTTGATTCTATCCCAGTTAATGCTGACTAGGACTGCGTTGGCTTTTTTGGCAGTTGCAGCAGCCTGCTGGCTCATATTTAAGTGATTGTCCATTAGGACTCCAAGTTCCATCTTGCAGTTACTAATATTGAGCAAGGTACCACCTATACTATAACTGTGCATTTGGTTTTTCTTGCCTAAATGCTGAACCTTATTTTTTTTCACCATTAAGTATTATGTTAGCTAGGGCCCAATGTTCAAGTCTGTCAAGATCCTTCTGTATGTTAAGCCTATCTTCTGGAGTGTTGGCTATTCCTGCCAGCTTGGTATCATCTGCAAAGTTCCCCATCTTATGTAAATCATTGATGAAGATATTAAAGAGTACTGGGCCTAAGACAGATCCTTCAGGTACCCCACTGCATACCTCCCTCCATGTAGATGCAGCTCCATTAACAACTACACGACGAGTGCACTTGGTCAGCCAGTTATGAATCCATCTGGTAGTGATGCTGTCTTGCTCATATTTTTCTATCTTATCAAGTAGATTCTGGGACTTCGGGTTTTGAGCCTCCCCGAAGACGGACCACTGACTGCGATTGTGCGTGGCTTTGGTTTGTGCTTCAGCGTCGGGAGAGCCCCGATCTTTTAGATTTGGGGCAGAAGCTGTCTTGTAGGGGCGGCGGAGTAAGGGGAGACTGTCAGGCGGGTAGAGGGGAGTCGCAAATCCCCTCCCTGGACTGGCATAGCTCCCTCCCGAAGATGCCTGAAGCGGTGGTCCAACATGGCCACCCTGAAGGGGAGGATAAGACTAGAAGAAGCATCGGGCAGGAGAGAGTGAAAGAAGTGAACAGCATGAGGAACGGGAAGATATAATTAAATGGAAATTACCCTCTGGATTAACACTACAAAGTACTCTTAAGAAAGGATTTAAAGCAGCGAATTGAAAGGTTAAAAAAAAGGTGTGAATTCTTTGTGACAGCAACGGAGCTTCTAGCCGAGAGAGGTAAAAGCTACAGAAGGAATTATACAGCTATCTTGGATGAGTATATTTTGATTTCATATAAGCATTAATTTAAGCTGAACTATAGATTGTTAAAGACTGCTAAGAAGGAAATTTATATCAATTGTTTTTTTTTTGTGGACTGTGTGGTTTGAAAAGCTTGGAATAATTGGGAAGGAAAAGAAAAGAGGAGCTGTGGATTTGTTAGAACAAAGAGTACCATCTGAGTTAAACTTAACTTGACTTTTTTTAAAGACTCTGTCCCTTAAAAATACAAGGAAAATTGACGTAATAAAATAAGAGTTTTTGAAAATTGAAACACTGAAGTAAAGGAAGATATATGAAGATTTTGCCTCTGGATTAATTGCTGACTTCGTTATGGACTTGGTATTGGACTAACTGAGGATTAAAAGTTGAGAGGAAGGAAACAAAAATGGCTTTTTGGGAATTAACTTTAAAGACATTAACTGGATTAAATAAAAAATTGTAAAATGGAAATATCCTTTCAGGCACTAAAACTGGAACTTAGAAAAATTAAGAAAACTTTACAGGAAAAAGGTGAAACTTTTGGCTCTGTTCTTAAATTTCCTGAAGAGGCAGTTGCAGAGCATGAACAACAAAGTATAGAAGAAGAGGTGGAGCAAATTCCAGAAGGGGCCATCTTTAATTACCGTCGAGAACAAAGGAATCCAGAAGGAAAGAGGAAAAGAATTGGGAAAAAATATCGGAGGGTTGAGAAATTGAGTAAGGAGGGAAATATCTGGAAAATAAAAAAGGGGGAAAAGAATCAGCAGAAATCTGAAGGGTGGAAGATAGTCAAAAAGAGAGAAGGGGTTAAAACTGGAGTGAAATAACAAAAGGGGAAATGTTAGGGAAAAGAAGGCAAAAGAAACAGGATTTGGGAATAAAGGAATATGGGAAATTTTAAAAAACGGGAGTAAACTTCTTACACAGAGACAATGGTTGAATGACTTTGGGAGAGGGGGTTCTGCAAGGTGTTGGGGAATAATATAGATAAATTTTCAGTTGTGAAATGAGGACATAGGATAATATAATTGTTATTTTTTGGTAAAGCTCTCCTCCTTTATGTTTAATAAATAAATACAATGAACATATGGAACATGATTATCAAATATATTGAAATTCTTTTGAGGATTGGAATGCTGATTTTCCTTTTCATTTCTTTTGGTTTAAGTATGAATGGAATAATTAATAAATGTAATATAGGAGGAGATTTGAAAGTGAAATTGGTATTAGGGTTGATTAATTGCTATTTTTTGATAATGGAATTTAATGTTCTTTTTTTCACGCATAGAGATAACTGTAACAAATAATGAAATATGCTTATTGAATATATTGAAATATCTTAAATATATTGAAATAAATGAAATGATATAGCAGGAGAGATGAAATGGAATTAACATCAGGGCCCATTAAATGAGTAGATTAATATGTCCTTGTTTTTCTGAAATTGTAGATAAACTTTATGGAATTAAAATTAAAAAGGGGAAACCATGCAGAACCAGATTTATATGTGTTATATGATCTTAAATGGGATTAGTAATTTAATGTGTTAGGTAATAAAATGTTAACATTTAATGGGATTCAAAAGGGGAGATAATTAATGAATATGTAACTCAAAGGTGGTGCACTTAAATTAAATCAATTTATAGAAGGAATGTTATAAATTAGAATTTAAGAGGAATATACAAATGTGACAGCCAAAAGTACTAAAATATAATTATGAAGTTAATATATGTGAATTAAATGAGATAAGCATTTGGAATAATATAATAAAATAGAAAATACATAAAAGCATTGTTAAGATAAGAAATTGAATATAAAAATTGAATGTGTAGTTATGGTCATATTTTTTTTAAAAAAAATTACATTTATATGCCGCCCTTCTCCAAAGACTCAGGGCGGCTTACAATTTTTTGGGATACAACCCAGTGTGCTCAGCAATATTTGTATGTATATGTTAAACCTGTAATCATGCTGTTTACTGAAAAGAGATGTTATAATGTGGAAAATTGAATAAAACTTGTTTAAAAAAAAGAAGAAGTAGATTCTGGTCTACTTTATCAAATGCTGAATGAAGTCCAAGTAAATTATATCCACAGCATTTCTCTGGTCCACTAATATTGTTACTCAAAGAATGCAATAAGATTTATCAGACATGTTTGTTTTTGATAAACCCATGTTGGCTTTTGGTTATACATTTCTGCTGTGTTTTGTTATCAGAAAGCAAAAGGACAAATTTCATTAGCACCAAAATCTTTGCAGATGAATTATTTTTCATATAATAAAATGCTTTACAGAAGTTTTTTCTAATCTTATTAGCAGAAATTATTTCCCAAGAGGTGATTAAACATATACACAGACTGGCTTATCAAATTTTGTTGTTTATGGAAATAGCACAGAATACAATTTATGATGTAAACTTGGGAGTCTTCAGGTGTGTGAAGAAGGGAACTGTGGATGCCACCAATCAAAGAGATGCACACTGTGCACAGGGTCCATTACAACCTGCATCCCATGGTCAAATCTGGGTTTCTTGCCACTCCATACTGGAGAATCATGGAATATTAATTTCACTCTGTGGTGCCGCATGTCAGTGCTCACATTTATTGTGAACTGCAAAAGAAAAAAAAGGAAGCTATTCAATAACTTGGATCACACAGGGTTCCTTAACTCCAAAATTGAATGCCATTTTATTCAATGTTTTAAATTGATTTTATCTGTAAATATTTTAAAAATGAACTGTATCTTTGAGCAACTCCTTCCAGGCAGTATTTGCTTTTCCTGAAACTTTATACAGTAGTCTGTAATAAAACCACATATGGTAGCCATTCCTTATTGGACTATTCAATATAGTTGTACTTTTCTTATCTGTGCCTGCTTGAAGACTTTTCTATTTCAAAAATACAGGTAGTTCTAGCTTAATGACCATTTGTTCAGGAACCATTCAAAGTTATAGGGGTGTTGAACAAATGGTATTTATGCCCAATCTTTGAAGTTATGGGGGAAGCAACGCTGTGATGTGATCAAAATTCAGGCACTTGGCAGTCTGCCCACATTTATGATCACGAAAGCCCTTTAACTCCCCACCTGCCTGTCTCCCCCATCTCTATCTTTTTGGCTGTCCTATGCAGTGACACTCCTTGGGCAGCAGCATTAGGGCTGAAAAAGAGACCTGGGGTCTTTGTCAGTCTCAGTCAGCTGCCATGGGCCTCTGGGGTTCTACTTCAGCCACAACACTACTGTGGAGCTGCCTTATGCTCTGTTCTGCAGCCAGCCTCCTGACAGGTTTCAAAACACTTCATAAGCCTTCCAACGCATTATGAGAACAAGGAAGCGGCCTTTGGGAAGAAATCCTAGCACTGCCAGAAGCTGCCTCACATAGGCTAAAGTGGGTGATCAACAGTTGGAGGAAGACAGTAGGTCAGCTGGATGCAGAAGTGCCTGCAGAGCAGTGGGAGGCAGAGGAGTTAAACTGGAGGCAGTTCGCACAGGGCAGAAGTGTGAGAACCTTGTCTAATGACCACACAGTCCTCACCTATGACCACAATTGGGTCATTGCTAAGCAGTGCATTGACATGATGTTTCTCTTAACAACCACTTTGCTTAGTGATGGAAACTCTGGTCCCAATTAGAACTGTAATCTAAGAACTACCAGTATAATACTAGAAACTATTTGGTCAAGGTTAAGTGAACAAAATTCCTGATATAAAGACCAGAAAATTAGCAAAGAAATCACAATACTTACCAATGTAACTGTCATGCCCATTACTATAGGAATATATATAAAGTCGAGAGTAGTTATCTGCAACAGACAGCAGTCTTGGTCAGGGTTCATGTGGACATCTGCATACCGGACAGGTGGTTGAAGTTGTTTCAAACTTTTATTCTTGAACTTGGGAGACTCAAGAGAAATATTTCATTTAGTTAACCAGAAACTGATTCCATTTCTACAAACTTTCAAATTATAAGCTTGGAGAAGAATTAGGTACCAAATCAAGAGAATTTGTAGGCCTGTCTTTGAAAGATCAGGACTGTCTTACATGTTATATTTTCTTTGGAGAAATAATGTGACATTTAATAGTTTTAATATAAAAAAATCTTGGCTATAATAGAGATTGCTGTATTTGTCTGAACATGGGCCCTTGCTTTTGCTATGGATATGATTTAAGATGACTAAGAGTGCAGTCTGAATATGACACTTAATAGTAAGATTAACAGCACACTGAATTAATGAGCAACAGCCTTATATACTTTAAGTAAACTACAAATAATTTCTATCTATAGGCTTTACTTTTAGAGGAAATAAACCTATGGGAACTATTGCACTCAAGTTTGATATTAACACCCCACCCCTCACAATAACAAATTTTATGCAGTTTATATCAGTTTTACTACATGCTATTTCATGCTGTTTTGTCTCTTATGAAGGGGTTTGGGAGAAATGACATTTTGTGCCACAATTTTAGTAGAATGTTCCAACTTGGTAAGAATAGCACTAGGCTGCTCAACAGCAAGGAAAACGAACAGATTGGGCAGCACTACATTTTTACAAAATACCCCAAATTCCCCACTATTCCCCATTATGAACAGAATCTTTTCTGGACTGTAATCTATACATGAATCTTGCAAAACAAGATGCACTCTGTTATATGCCTAGGTATATAACAAGGAGGTATAAATACCAGTGAGCTATTCTGAAATATGAAATTTTGACATTAACACAAATATTTAGCTTTCATACCTGCCTTTGGAATTTGAAGCTGAATTCCCACAGTGAAGACTGCTGATTAATCCTTTTAGACCAGAAGAGCAGGCACTAGTTGAGCAAAAGAGAAAGAGTTGTGGTCTGTGGACATAGTGTTATACAGAAATAAAGCAATAAAGCACTAGGCTTCCAACCTCTTTCAAATTAAGATCTTGGATTATTAAACATAAATGTATTAAAACAATCCAATCTGGAGTTTCTGTCTTTTAACAAATCACTTTGAGGATAAAGTAAATAACATTGGCATCAATTTCAAAAATAGGGTATCATTATAACTGTGCACTTCCTTTTTTGAACATAAATGGAAAGAAAATGAAAGCTTTATGGTTGAACTTCAATGAATATTTCCACAATTGAATCTAGAGATAATGATTTCAAAATATTGCTAAGAACCACTCATTATTTGCTTTATCAAGAAAAAAATCAAGAAATTACTGGAACCAGAATAGGGCAGACATTCCAAATGTTTATGGAGAACAAGATGCCCATTCACAGCTTTATTAAATATCCATTACATCTGAAAAGTAACATATCACCTCTTAGGACAAAAGTTGTTCTACAATGAAAATACCAATATAATCCAAGCTTAATCTTAATCTTTTTATTGGTTTTATTGTAATTTCTTTGTGTTGATTGTTGTGAGCCACCCAGGGGCATTGGGAACTGAGTGGCATACAAGTTTAAATAAATTAATAAGCAGAGGCAGAACTTGCTAACGTAACAACTGATAGAATATTATTTCTTTTACCAAAAGAAAGTCTAGACATGCACAGCAATATAATTTTTTTACTATAGTAGTAAGCATCTCATCTTTATAAAGCCAATTATTACAGGTGCATATTTAGTGACCACAAGCAAAATGGTCAATAAGAGAAATTGCAACTATGCTTATAATCTTACTTCAGCTTTCCTCTGCTTTACAGACACGAGAAGGTTATAAATGCAAGGATTGGTCACAAAGTTACCTTTTTATTACTGTCATAACTGTGAATAGTTGCTAAACGAGGCAGTCACTAAAGAGGACTACCTGCATTAGATTCAGAGGGATGCCACTTGTAGAATTAGCCCTCCTGTCTGTGAAACCTGGAATATTAGTTAAAAGGAGGAAAGTAGCTTAAGAATTTCCTAAGACATAGATAATCCACATGCCAGCTGTCCTACCCTTCAGATGTGTACCAACTGGTATGCTGCTCCAAACAGTGGATCTGTCTTTAAGGACAACTTTTGCTGACACAACAACAGCTCCAGTGTCCCACAGAAGCTACACTGAGAAAGAAAAAGGGAAATTAAATAGGAAAAAGCTGGATTCAGTAACTAAAAAGAAAAATACCAGTCTCTTCCTACTTCGCATGCTCAATATTTGTGGTAAACTCCACATAGGGGAGGAGATTCTAAATGAATAAAAACGAAGTCTAAGATTAGAGGCTCTTTGACTATATAATGTACAAAGATAATGCCATACACATATGGAAGATGTGCATTTCAACAATTTTAAGGAGCAACTGAATAATTTCATTTGTTTTTGGAATGTCACCAAATTTGTGACATTGTCACAGACTGTTACTGCAATACAGATTTTTTACATTTAATTTCCTTTTTTAATGCCAATTTTACTCACAAAAGGATATACAAATTGTTAGTATGATACTAACTGTGGACACCAAAGCCGTTGTGATGTGAATACAAAGCATTTAAGATGCAAATCTAATTTTTTGTGCTAGATTTTGTGCTGGATCAACTAAACCGACCTAAATGAGCTGAATTTATTTTGTAATATATGTAAATTGCTTGATCCAGATGTTAGACATTATTTAGCTTATTGCTTAATGGATACACAAACATGAAACCAAAAATAATAAACCTATTTTAAGGTTCAACATTTTGATTTCTGTATTGGTAGAATAAACAGCCAAGCATAATAAACCTAAAACATTATTAACAAGCTTGTAGAGGTCTAAAAAGCCACCCCTAGTAAAGGTAACATCTGTCTAAAATATGTACTGGGAAGTGGACCCATTTGCATGCTTTCACTAGCTTAAAAGAAATCTGCTAATACTCGGTGGAATAATTCTTCTTCTCAAATTGTTACTTACTTTTGAATTTTTTAGACTGCTTGGAGTAGCTTCTGGGATAGTTGGATTTCTGGCTATCCGGGAAACAAAAGGTCTATACGTATGGTATAACGAACGAATTACACATGCACGAAGGCAGTACATCCTTTCCATTGATTCTGGCTGTAAACGGATTGGGAGGGATGCACTCCTATTGTAATGCCTAAATAAGAAAAATTAAAATTGTAAGAATAAGATGGGGATGAAATATACGCAATGCACTCTGAGATAATGCTACTGAAATATGGAAGCGTAACAGCTGACTTTGGTGGCATTTTTTCCCCAAAGTTAAGGGATAGGAATATAAGCAAGAGGCATTTGGGAAGCAAATTGTTTTAATTCTCACTTTTAACTGCCCCCCTCTGTGATGCTTAGGGAATCATACTGCCAGTTATTATGGCACTGAAATTGCATTGATGGGGGACTAAAGACCTCCTGCCAACATTTCCATCCTTAATTCCTTGAAAACAAAATAGTAACAGTACAGTGCAGTCCTCCAGAAAGTCAAGGTGTAGCTCCTGAACTCTCATAGGAAAGAGATTAGAAAGATACCCTGAATGCTCCAACTAGCATAATGCCTCTTTTCTAATCCCCATTAATCTATTTTTTATCAAATGCTTCATTTTTTTGCTCTGTCAGCTGCATTCAGGCACTCTCCTATAGGTTAAATGATATTTCTAGGCCATCTATACCCTACTAAAACTCTTATTCCCATAACCTCTAATTAGGTGAAACAGTGCATCACAGCGCAACAATTTTTGTACCAAGGTATCCCAAATGGACTAATAGAATGTGTCTAAACTCCAAGATCCACAATTTTCTTAAAATTGAAATCTGGCAAATTTTAAAAATATTTTATGACATAATACAAAATACCACAACATATTTCCTCTGATCAACTTTGTCAACCACTGATACCGTGTTTCCCCGAAAATAAGACACTGTCTTATACTTTTTGCTTCAAAACACACTAGGTCTTATAGGTCTTATATACTTATGGTGCCAAATAGTGGGTGTGAGTGTGTAGGGGGTGTTTGTGCAGTTGCTCTGAAAAGTCTTCCTGGAACTGGAGATTTACACTAGGTCTTATTTTCGGGGTAGGTCTTATATTAGGGCAGGTTTAGAAAATAGTGCTAGGTCTTACTAGGTCTTATTTTCGGGGAAACACGGTATTTGACTGTGCCGTGTAGTTCAACTTTGAAGACATATATATCTCTGAATATTTTTTTGAATTATGGCTCAGTCATTGAGGCCTGTCATAAGCAAATAGTTTTGAAATAATGATCCAACAGATCACAGGTTGCAGCTAAAAAATCTGATATTAGGAATTACTGTGTTTACCTAAAAGAACGACAAGTTTGAATTCAATTTCCTGCTGAAGTATTAGAGAAGGAAAGTTTCAAAAATAGAAAAATTCCTGCACAATGCCCTTTCTTATCAATATAGCATTGCCAATTCTAATGGAAACCATTCCTGAACATTTATATTATATGCAAGAGAGGACCATATGACTCATTTTCTATCATGCCATAGTCATCAATCTAAAACAATCTGTTTTAACTGATTCAAGCAAATCAATGCAATTACTTAAGTTATATAATGGAAGTTGATTTCATAGCCACAGAAGTTCTGCAAGCCCAAAGAACTGTAGCAATTATTAATTTACAAGCTCTCAAGTACCTTCCTATGAATGCCAGCAATTTCTCTTTAACAATAATGCAGTTTTGTTTTTATACCATATGTATATTTTGTAATCCATACTACCAAGTATATATGCATATTTTATACAGATATGCAGGCTTTGGATTCAAAAACAAAAAAGCACTTTGCAGTATCAGAATGTAAACACGTTAGTTTTTCAAATAAGGAACCTTAAAGCAGTTGCATTCTTTCTGTGGTTGTGTGGCAATTACTGTGTGATACCAGGAAAAGTGTTCCTTGGTTATGGAATTGCAGATAGATGCTATGAGATACCTTTTTATACCAAAGCTGAAGCCCTAATATACAGCCTAATAATGTACAGCCCTAATATTTTGATCCATGTCATCTTACTGTTCTGATCAAAAAGAATATAAAAGAATCACTGGACAGGTCTGGGAAAATTGTATCTCAGAACAAAATATATCATTAAGTATTGAAATGTTGATCTTTTATATGCAAATTCCTATGCACACTATTCATAAGGCTGTCCACCACAAATAATCTATAAAAAGCCCCATAGTTATTAAAATATATACAGTATAGAATAAGGATTCTACAAACTGTCATACCTTCTATAAAGTCTGGTCCAGAATACAGCTGTACAAGTAACAGCCCAGGTCCTTTTGCAAATTAGAGAAAAACTCACAGTGTCTTCTGGGCGTATATAGGATGCCAACATCAACCATATGTCAATTGGATATTCTTTGCCTACCACATTCTCGGAGCTTTCTGAAATAAAAAAACCAAGCAATGTAACTGGCCATGCTTCAAAAGAAAGCAGCATTACTTTATTTGAAGAGATAAAAGTATTTTATTGTTAAAGTGAAATTATGTTAAAGTAACAATTAAAACAACAAATCTTACCTTTATGCCTCTTGCTTTTCTTTTTTCTATCAGTCATGAAATATTCATCAGTGGTGAAATATTTAGAATCCATTTCATCACCACTATCACAGGACTCTGCCACAGATAGTATTTCATCAGTGGGTACAAAAGATGCTTCCAAACCACAGAGTGATTTCACTATAATCACAAACAAATGGAAGAATTTGAGATATAAAAATTAGCAGATGTCCGAGAATCAAGAGTGTAAAAATAAATTCATGATGATAATCCAAACCACCAGAGAAGATACAATTGGAAAAATAGAAAGATCCAAGACCAAATTCTTTTTGGGGCCAGTAGGCACAAAGAAAGGTTTTGAAGGTCATCCTGTCATTTTGATTGTCATGTGGGACCACATTCATTCCTTTATATGAAAGACAATCTTTTTGTCCATTATGACTCCATTCCTGTGGCGAGGAAACCTCTAGCTGCTTGCAATGGCCTGGTGGCATGGTCTGCATTAAGAAACATGTGGTTAAGGTTCATTTAAGAAGGAAAGTTTCACAAGAGAGTGAAAAAATGTAAGTTATCCCAAGAACCAGACAAATTAAGGCATGGACATTAAAACAGATGATCTGGATGAAAGTTATAGAACAGGCATTGGTTTATAAGAAATATGAAGAAAAACTAGGCAGATGAGGCTTGAGAAAAAGAGAGGTGATAAAGAATCTGAATTCTGGAGGAAAGGAGAGACAGGCTAATTAGAATGGGACCAAGGGAGTGTATAAGGAAAGGTAGCCAACAGCCATTCTGGTAGAGGAAGTGGAAAAAAGGGCAGTGATCTGAAAACAAGTATACTAAATCAATGGATAGTGGAGACATGCATCTGGATGAAAGAGGATCAAGATGGATGTTAGACTACGACAAGAAAAAACCTCAAATATAGTGATTTTCACTAGCTGAATTAGCAAGTTACAGGGTAGGTGACAAATTCTGAAAAAGTAGTCCTAACATTTTGATATTTTTTCCTATATTAAGATTATGGTAGACTTTCATTTTTCTATAGTGAACTACAGTGATCAAGACTTCCAACATTATTAATGTAAGAATTTTGTTTTGTTTGGCCAATACTTGTAAAAATCAACTTATTTTTTAAGATGATGTGTGGACTGACTTAGAAATTTAAACATAGTAGAATTATAAGGAATAGAAATATTTCATGTACTGCAGCATCAAGAGCTGGTGTTATTTTAAAGATGCCCATATAATCTTTTATATTTTAAAAAAATAATCTTACAAATGAAGGTTAAAAATACAAATGAATATAAAGAAAGAAAAAAGTAAAAAGAAATAGAAAAGATATAAAGTGAACTTCTTTATAGCAGTTATAAGTGCAATTAGAGATTAGTTTTCTCTAAAGTTATATGATTCTTTTCTTTCAATAATTATCCTGTCTAATCATCAAAGCTTATTTTAAGCTTATTTTTTTTCTGCTCAGCAATAAATGGAGATATTATCTTTTCTCTAATCAAACAAGTCAATTTGGTCATCTTAGCAAGTTCCATTATCTTGTCAAATCATTCCATCTTTGTGCATACTCTCACTGTGATTAACTTATACAAAAAAAAAGTTTCATGATTTTTCCCCAACTGTTTGTCCATCAATCCCCAAAGGAAAACCTCTGGTCAAATGCAGGAGATATTTTAAAATCAGGAAAAATTACAAGGAAATTAAAATTAAAGCAAATATTCTATTTTCATCTTGTTCTCTCTTCTGAAGATTTTAAAAGTGGTGCAATTTTCAATAAACCAATTAAATAATATAAATTAAACAACATAGGCACTCATGCCTTCCCTAGAAGAAAATGTATCGAGGCCCAGTCACAGAAAAAGCCCAATACCCTTGCCATAGCGTTGCTACAAGACCCACCTGTGGAACCACAAACATGATTTCGCTAGCCAGGTTAAATAATTTTGAGGAAAGTGAGTACTTAGACTAGGACTCAGCCACTGGTTCTGACTTGAAGAAAAAGCTCCTGCAAAACCTATGGAATGTCAAGCTCAGGAGACACAAAGCTAAGAATCACGAGGCTAATAAAGAACAGCACCTAGACAGCTAGAACAGTTAATGTAAGACTTCTCAGCTTCTGCACCCCAGTAAGTTGAGAGGAGAGCAGAGCCATTCTATGAGGCTTCTTGCCAAGCAAAGGAGTACATTTCTTGATTAGTGACAGTTGGCTACTGCCTGATTTAGGAAACAGCCCTAACTCGTTTTGCTTTGCTGAAAAACATTGCCTGATCTCTGGCTTTTTGGTGGCAATCTGTGTGGATGCTACCTGGATGACAACCCTGATGTGGTTCTCAGAACCTTGGCTTAATTTTGGACTATCCTGTATGTTTTTATTAAAAAACTAACTATTTAGTTGTGTCTGTTAAAGACTCTGTTTTGGTTTGCATGCTTTGACTTCTGTTTGTTCTTGAGTAGAAAGTGAACTACTATAGCACGATGTGTGAGTATTTCAATCCAGAAGCAAGAGATACTAAGCCAGGGGTGTTAATCTCACGTTGTCACGTTATGTATCAGCACTTTTCCCCTTCGCTAAACTGGGCATGGGCATGGCCAGTGTGTGACACATCTGGCCCGTGGGCTGGAAGTCTGACAGCTCTGTCCTAAATCATTTTTAGGCTAATGTTAATGCATTCAATATTAAATGACCTTTTGTATTCTCTGTTATTTTAGGATTTGCTCTCAAGCAAATGTCCTTGCTCATTTATCCTTGAAAATTAAGTGCTATCATGATGGAAGAAAATGTTGCTGATAGTTTAAAAGTTAATAAAGAGTGAACTCTCTATATCCATAAAATTAAAAGAGGTTAGATTTGAAGATAGCTCATAGGTAGACAATAAGAAAAAATGTGAAAACTTATTCCTTATAAGGGAAAAACATGGAAATTTATTGTGAAAAGGCAAATGTTCATGTTGTAATTAAACACATTGTTTATTTCACTGTCCTTTAAATGGAAACAATTTATCTTATTATACATATTGATAAATGCTTATTATTCTCTGAGAACAGGGAACGAAACACACCTCCACCCTTCATATAAATGTTAGTAGGAAAATAGTTAAGAGACAGCTCAGTTTATACTAATATTTATATAGATTCTTAAATTATTTCTGGATAGTGGCAGTGAGTTCTTAAAACAATGTACCCTTGCATAAGGTTTTATTTGATTACTAAGACAGAATTGATAGTCAGATTTGTAATATAAATATGTTTGAACAGTTCTGTGCTGAATGTTTCAAACTATCTTTTTAGATTAGAAGCTACAAATAAACATTCAAGAATTTGAAAATTCAGGCTGTAATGCCTTTTTCATTTTGATTTTATTTGCTACAGCTATCCAATTAAGAGACATATTAAAATATTATTTTGAATAAATTTATGTAGAACTATTGTTAATCAAGTTCACTATTTAATTTGTATATTGTTTTCAAAGTATACCCTATATGAATTTGAACAAATTCAATTCTGGAAGAGAGTTTGAAAGTTTGAATAAACAAGAAACATCTACTTAACATCTGACAGGCAGTTATGACATATTTGCCATCTAGAACTCTGACTGCATAAAATATGACTGACACAAAAAATAAACATCAATCAAAATGCTAAAAACATAATACAGAAAAGTTTGCAAGCATACTCTGTTAAAGTAATTTTCTTGTATTAGAAAGATCCACCTGACAGTTTTCCTAGAGAAGTTATAGGACTCGTCACAAATATCGCAAAACGTATTTTTAAAAAGATCAAAGTGTAATAGGTTTTACTGCTGGATCACCACTTGTGTGTCCTGAGCCACAAATTCACCTGTTCTGTCATGGAATGTCATAGTAGCTCCTTTATGCTTCTGAACGCTATGTAAACTCAGAAAACCAAGTCGAGTGTTCAGTTTAAACCTCCGTGAGCATTTTTTGGCCAAACTCACCTTCCTGTTGCACCACATTGGCCACAGCCTTTTTCACCCGCCCAGATTTCACTACAGCAGGATCCGAATTTGCATAGTCGGCCACGGTCACTGCGGAAAGAAAGCGACTGTTCAGGGCAGCTGATCAGGGGACAATGGCCGCCATCGGACCCGATGCCCAGGCCTCGCTACTCACTCCGCTCTAAGCAGACGTCTTCGGCCCGAAACTTGAGGCGCTTTCGAGCCCTGCGCTTGCGCATGGCGGCCTGAGGTGCCACTACCGGACGGTCTCGGGGTGCCATTTCGTCAGAGATGGTCGAAGGGCTGAGCCTAATTCGCGTAACTCCTCAGCCATCCCGGCCCTACCGGCATACTGAGCCGCCGACAGGGCAATTCTCGCGGTACCCAGAAACACTTTGGCTGGGAGGAGGACAAGACGATCTGACTGCGCCCACAGAGGCGTCATTAGTTTGAGACAGGAGGCGGATCAGCGGTTGGGTGTGGCGGACCGGCTCTTGTCTCCTGGCTAATAGGCGGGCTTGGATTATTTTGAATTTTCTCATACACGACGTTGTTTTTTTTCAACTATAGTGCCAGTAGGTGGCACTCTATTTTGTTCCTGGCAGCGGGTGGCCTCTTTCCGGCAGTATTTCTTTTTCCATTCTCGGCCTTGAATTTCCTTACCCGAAGAATGGCATGGCAGGTAGCACCCTTGTTCAATTTGTGGCATGAATAAACACTCCCCCCTCCGCCGTCGTTTTTAACGTTTTTTAAAAGAAAGAGGCGAGAAAGGTAATTTCGGCTGGAAGGGGGGATTAATTGGACACAGCAGTGCACAGAACTACATTATAGTACTGTAATGGTCGTAGGCGCCACAGTCCATCCTTAGGCGTACTTGTAGTGTTTTCCCCCCTCATTTCATTGAGCTACTCTTTTTTTCCTGCCTTGCCACGAAACTTCTGTAAACCAGAGAGAAACCATTTCCTTTTTCTTCCTGTAAATCAGAGAAAAGAGGCAGATAGGATGAAAAACCTAACTGAACATGAATCTCCTTTGAGCTCCCAGTGACTGAGAAATAATCATCTATACCTGTAGTACATATTCAGTTCCTTCCCCTTGGTTTCCTCCTGCCAAGTTCAAGAATGCAGTATTAATTCTACAATAATTTCTCCATAATTTCAAGCAGAATGCATCAGACTAATTTCTTGTTCTTGGCTGTACAGATAGGATGTGCTTTACATTAAAGCATGTCCTAGCAGAAGGCCAAGCATGTTATTTATCCTAGTACAGTTAGCTGCAGATACTTCTGGACAAGAAAAACTTTCAGTCTCCTTTCTTCATTCATCTTTTTCATGTAATATCTAAAGTTCATTCCTTCCATTTGAACTGGTTTTGTAGATGAAATATTTAGCTAAACCAGCTTAGTTATGAATTTAGAGAGCCTATAACAGCAAAACCCAGATGTTTTCTAAATAGCATCAAAAAGCTCAGATTGCCTGGATTTTTTTTAGCTATAGTTTTCGCTAACAGACATACACACACAATGCACACTTTATACAGGTTTTGTGAAGTTAATCGAGATTAGGATTGTTGTGTAATTCAACATGCATAAATTATAAAACTATGTTCATTCAATACAATACATAAAACCCTAGTTTACTTATCCCAATTATCCGAATTTATAGAAACTATTGAACTGTAAAGTACTCATAGTGGTTGAGTTTACAGAACACATCAAACTAAAATAAATGTTTCCCCTTTCTAGTTGTCACCGACTCATGGATGCATTGCTCATCTTGGTTCTCAGCCAAGGGAGCCTGCATTGAGATGCTTCTTGTCTATTTATCTGCTAGGTTGGCAGTTCGAAAGTGAGTAATGGGAGCAAATAATGGTGGTGAATAATGGGAGCTCACCCCATTGTGCAGCACTTGAACCTGGGCTGTCTGCTTTCCAGCTGACAAGCATAGCATCTAATTGTTGAGCTATTGCAGCGCTCCTAGGCTAAAATACAGTTAGGTAGTTTGTACTTCAATATGTTATATGTGTTGTATATTCATAAAGCACAGTACAATTAGTAAATTGGACTTGCAGAACACTCTAAATTGGGTCCCCAGCCCCCAGGCTGTGGCCCATTACTGGGCCTTGAACAGTTTGGAACTGGGAGTGGCAGGCTAGCCCACGTGTGTGCATCCCCACTTGACCGAGTAGTGGGTGAGCACATGTATACACGCTTTATTTGCACGAGTGGCAGGAGCACGTGCCCACTGCTTGTGCAAATCTATTTATTCATTTATTTTTGGGATTTTTATGCCGCCCTATCTCCCGAAGGACTCAGGGCGGCTCACAACAATAAAAACATACAATATAAAATTTTTAAAAGCTATTGAATAAACATCCCAATTACATAAATAAAACCAACAAACCAATTAATAAAAAAAACCCATCAGTCCAGGTCGGCCTGTTGAAAAAGCCATGTTTTCAGGTCACGACGGAAGGATCGAAGGTCAGGAGCCATCCGAAGCTCCAAGGGCAGCTGATTCCAAAGGGCGGGTGCACCCACAGAGAAGGCTCTCCCCCTGGGGGTCGCCAGTCGACACTGGCCGACAGCACCCTGAGGAGGCCCTGTCTGTGGGAGCGCACAGGGCGATGGGAAGTTGTTGCTGGCAGTAGGTGCTCCCACAAATACCCCGGATCTAAGCCATGTAAGGCTTTAATCTCACTCAGAGGGCAACTGGCAACCAATGCAGCTCACGCAGGAGGGGTATAATATGGGAGTATTGGGATACTCCCATCACAACCCGCGCAGCTGCATTTTGTACCAGTTGAAGCCTCTGAGTGGTCCTCAAGGGCAGCCCTATGTAGAGAGCATTGCAGTAGTCTATACGGGAGGTAACGAGCGCATGGGTAACCATACGTAAGGCATCTTGGTCCAGATAGGGGCGCAACTGGTGCACAAGGCGAACCTGAGCAAATGTCCCCCTGGCCATGGCTCCTACATGATCTTCCAAACTGAGCCGTGCATCCAGGAGGACACCTAAGTTGCGTGCCCTTTCCATGTGGGGGGGGTGTAACACTTCTCCCCCCATAACCAAAGATGGAACATCCTGGACAATCCCAGATGCCGGTACGTACAGCCACTCAGTCTTGGCAGGGTTGAGTCGAAGCCTGTTCCTCCCCATCCAGATCCGTACCGCTTCCAGGCATCGGGACATCACATCGAGGGCATCACTGGGTTGGTTTGGGGTGGAGATAAAAAGCTGGGTATCATCAGCGTACTGATGATACCTCACCCCAAAACCACGGATGATCTCACCCAGCGGCTTCATATAGATGGAACATGAGGGTAGATAGGACCGACCCCTGGGACACCCCACAAGTGAGCTTCGGGGTCGACCTCAGTCCCCCTGCCAACACCAACTGTGAGCGACCCGAGAGGTAGGAGGAACAAATGGAGTTGTTTGCCTGCACTTGCCCACCACTCACAAGGAACCATCCCCCTTCTCCCCCACTGGTCTGCAAAGCCAGAAAGGTTGAGGAATTCTGCTCTAACTCATACATTAATCACTGAGGTAGTAGTTTGCATCATACTCGGGTAAATGTAGCCAGCCTTATTTTAGTCTAGTATATAGTGCCAATTCAGCCAACTAAGAAAAAATGCCTTATCTTTATGATTTAATCTATAACATTTAGTCAAAACTGTTTATATTCTCTGCTTTACTAGTAGTCAAAATGTAATTAAAGGCCTAACTGTAAAAACAATTTAAAAATAGGCCAACTTATAAATGATGGTATACCTAATGAAGTACCTTACTTCAATGTTGTATACCCTCATGGTATAGTTAATGCACGTATTTCTCACCAATACACTTAGAAGTAGTGGCACAAGGTAGAAAAACTATATAGAGGCCAGTTTTTTTTAAACAACAGATATGCTTACTGTAGCAGATCTTGTGGCATATTATTGGAAAAAAGCTTATTACAGAATAAGCTTATGTGGCTTATAACTGAACAAGCTTATTACAGAATTGATTCTGGATTAAATTAAAATTCAGAATTTAAATTACTTGAAATTCAGAATTTAATTAAAATTCAGAACTATAAATTCAGAATTAAAAAAATAGAATAATCTTATGTAGCTTAATACAAGAAGGAAGCTTACTACAGAAAGAAGCTTGTAAAAATAGCACTGCTTCGGGGAATCTTTGAGGATGTGAATGTTGTGGAGCTCCCTGTGTCAGAAATGGAACTATTATGATTAATTGTAAATTGTGTTATATTTTATATAATTAAGTCATTTTATTGTTGCATTGCTTCAATGTTTTTGTTGTACATGGCTTAGAGTTATCTGAGTGAATAACAGTTTCTGTATTGTCTAAATTGGAACAAGGCTGTATCCTTAGTGATACACTGTGTGATTTATAAGTGCAATAAATACAACCTGATCAGTGCCTATTTATTCAAAGCAAGTTTTTCAAGCAGTAGTTGCTAAATAATGGATGTAGCTTAACAAACCAAGTCTCAAACCAAGTTGGTAAATGGAAATAAATGGAAATATATTAAATGTACTAGAACGTGCATGCTCATTTTTTGATTTCTCGCTCAACGAGAGGAGGAAGTGTACCTGACTGGGATATTTTTTATATGCATATGTATATGGGTATCTGTATGTGTATGCATGTGTCATATGACACACGCATACATTACACACATACACACACACGCACACGTATGGGAACCTGTTCAACTGAATCATCAGCTTTCTTCGTTTAGGGTCTTCCATATAGCATCAACGTAAGAAGCGCGCCCCTGTGCTGTCATTCCTTTATCCGCATGGGGAGAGGCGGGGCTAAGAAAACACCTTCCCGGCGGAGCAGAAGCAGCGCGTCGCTTCTACCAATCGAAAGAGCGCTGAGTAATATTCAGGAGAACTGGTTGGAATGGAAAAGGGGGCGTGGCGAGACGTGGGATAGGGACGGGTTTGGGGGCGTGGCTTCGCCCGAGCCGGGACGCTGCTGTACCTCTGCGAGGCTAAGCTGCTGTGCAAGCGGTGAGTAGCGGTTTGTATCCGGAGGGGCCGAATGCGATTGCGTCCCCGTGCCGGCTCCCTCTTTCATTCCCTTTCCCATTAGGCGAGACGTGCCCGGATGGGCAAAGCCAACACTTGCTTCCGTTGCTTTGAGGGAATCTGGGCTGATCGTGGCGGTCGCGCCGGCGTGAGGTGCTGCGGTCAGTCGATAGTGGGATACCGGAGTCCGGTCGGTTCGGCGAGCCGGTGCTTTCATGGCCTGAGCGCGTGAGAGAAATGCGCCGCCCGCTCCAGAGGCCTCCGCCTATCCATCCTTGCCGCATCACGTCAGCCCCCTCCCCTGATACTGCCGCGGGAGTGGAGAGCAAGCGAGGAGGCGAGCGCCAGCGTGCTCGCGGTGGACGTCTCTGGATGCCCGATCCCGCGATCCTCGCCTTGGGCTTTTCTGCCACGGAGGATGCCGCCTATGGGGAGCTTAAACGGTGGGCTTCCCGCGCAGTTCTCTGGAGGGGTGAGCGGCAGGTTCCCTGCCTTCCAGCTTGGTGGTCCCTGCCTCCCATCGCCCCTCGGCAGCTCTTCCCAGGAGTGAGCCGGCAGCCTGGCTCCGAGCAAAGGCGGTAGAGGCGATGGGCGTAGACAGACGGCCGCCGCGATGCTGAGCGCAGGGAAAGAGATGTGGTAAGCTGGAGATGGCCAGCTCCTCCAGGAACAGTAACGTTGCAGAGAGAGACTGAGGGGGAACGTGCGTCCTTTGTACCCCGACGGTACGGGGCTGGCTTTTGGCTCTTAGCGGGGGAAACTACTGTACAAAACGGATGAAAAAGCCCCTAGCCTGTTGCTCTTTAAGCCATAGAAGCTGCTCTTACCAATGATGTCTTGAATAGTATTCAAAGCCAACTGATTTTGGTGTCGCTCAAAGGCGGTTGTACTTAATACTTGAAAAATGGGCTGAATCTATTCGTCTTTTTTTAAAAAGGTCTCTGAATAAACATAGATTGGGTCGTATCGATTTTTTCGCCAAGATTTAATGCAGTTTTGCAAGTCGCATCTATTGCAGTAGCTCGGTTTTCACTGAATGTCTTCCTATTGAAGGTTCTGGTGTTTTTTTTTTAGGCTAACAGCACGAGGTGTTATCAGAAGCATATGTGAAACCAGGTAGTATTATATGATGATGTTTCTTCCTAGAAGCGAATAATATATCTAATCCCTGGATATATTCTTGTGAAAAAGGAAACTTGAATCCTGGATTAATTGCTTACTTGAGGGGATGTGATGAAAAGATAACCTTAATTTCATTATCATAATGCTCAGATGGGACAGATGCTATTCCAAAGGTAGTTGTAACTTGAATAGCCTCTCTCTATCCAGAGGCTTTTGAAATCTAGTTTGAAATAACAGATGGATTGACAAATGGTTGAAATAAACAGGGACAGCATGACAGTACAGAACAAGAGAAACAGCTGCCATAGCATAGCAGCTGCTGAACCATTTTTGTGTGTTCTGTAAGCATCAGATTTTAGAACTATGTATATACACTATAAGATTAAAATATTCTCAGTGTTCTGAATTAGATTTTACAAAATGATTTCTCTTTTGTTATTTGATTGTACCTTAGATTTAAACATATGCATCCTCTTGTTCAACTTGAAGGCAGAAGCTCCCAGACTTGTTTGAAGAGCCAGGTTGCCTGTTTCTGTTTTTGTAATACTTTCACACAGTACGAAGTAGGCCAATCATTGCTATGCACAGTGTTGTGGCTTTGGATAGAATGAGCTTAGAAAGATCATTTGAGGTATCAGGAAAGATTTTTCAGTGCTTGTTAAAAAGGAAGAGTCAAGAGGTTGCAATTTTTGCCTTTTAGGACAAACATACAAGAAGGAAAATAATTTCAAGCCCTAGCATCAGGCAGAGAATAAACAGGTATCAGAAAGTTTGTAATGCCTGTTCTTCTCAGCTTTCTTGCTGTATCTCCCAAACTTTTCATTTGTGTATGCTTTAAATTTAACCTCAAGAAAAATGTGACTGTTTGATTTATTATATTCCCTAATTAATACAATCTGTTATTAAATAATAATGACAAAGCAATTCTTTCAGCTGATTTGTATGTATTTTAGAATCTGGAACGCCAGTTCACATTATCAAAACAGTCCATAGTACCCTCAATTTAATGTATACATTTCTATAATGCTTATTTATTTGCCATGTTTTTGATTATTGAGATGATAGTTGATCTACTAATTGAAGTTGTTCATGTAATACATCCCAAGATATTTGAAGATGCTCCAAGTGGAATAGGAAAGAAATCAAGAGACAAAAACTTTACTGTTTCTAATCCAAGTTTTATTCTTGTTTTATTCATAGATATGCAGAAGAGAGAATACCATATAATTACAATGATCAAGAATTAATGACTAGCACAGTTACACAACAGCAGACAAAAAAAGTAAACTTACAATCCTATGTGTTTCTCTGGAGAGAGGTGAAATGTGATTTAAAATGGTTAAAAATGAACTGGACAAGGACAAAAGACAAAAAAGACAAAAATGTCTAAAAAATGTATTCATCTCCATATGTCTGAAAGGGAAAGCATTGGTGTACAGTAGAGTCTAAAACATTTTGTGGAGTTTAGCAGAGTTAGGGGCCTTTGCCCAGGTTCGCTGGTTCGCCAGCTTAGCCTGTTCCTGGACGGGATGCCCTGCGTTTCATGCTTGTTACCTGAGAGACTATGCAACGCTCTTATTTGGACTTAATAAATCCAACTGCAGATGGTGCAAAATTAATTCCGGTTCTCCCATGTGGAGCACCTAACGCTGGCATTGGTTGCCGGTTTCGGGTGAGATTAAGGTTTTAACTTTAAATTAAAAGTCCTACTGACATGGGTCCTTTATTTAAGGGAGATGCTGCCGACATGAATACTAAGTATTGAAGTCACAGAAGGATTGTCCCATCAGAAATCCCGACGAGTGCCTACTGTCTCCCGAATCTGAACCAACTTTGGCTGACCTGAAACCTTCATGATTTGAAGACCTGGATTGCCAAGCCGGGCGATAGGGGTGGGGTGTCTAGATTTTGGGGTTTTTAAGTTGTATTAATCGGGACCATTAATTTAATTCAAATATTTATTTGTGCTTGTTATTGTGAGTCTTGAGAGCAATAAGTCCCATTAATAAATAATAAATAAATAAATGAACAGATTTGTTTTCAAGAAGTGATATTTTTTATGAAAGAATGGAGCATAAATTGAAACAAACTGAAATTGATAAATTGATAAACTGAAATCATAATAGTAAAAATCTTATTTCATCTTGAATCATATTTTGTAACATTCATCATAATTTCTGATGCATTTATCTAATCAAGTGGTTTTCAAACATTTCTTCACCATGGACCCCCTTTAAATACCTTTTGTGGTCACAGACCATGGCACAGACCCCCAAAACCTAACTCAAGATTTAAATTATAACATTTCTTCAAGCCTTCACAGACCCCATGTGACAAC
Source organism: Naja naja (assembly GCA_009733165.1). Taxonomy (NCBI): domain Eukaryota; kingdom Metazoa; phylum Chordata; class Lepidosauria; order Squamata; family Elapidae; genus Naja; species Naja naja. Next base: position 39,414,593 of record CM019150.1, read on the forward strand.
ATTGTGTCCCCTCCCCAGTGGTCCAGGGACCACAGGTTGAGAATCACTAGTCTAATCCATTTTTAAAAATCCTCCTAAAACCACAATTTTTTAATTGAAATGTTTTCACTTCTAGAAGTTAACAATGTCTTTTGTCATTTAAATATATATAATAGTGTGTTGTGTATTCATTTTTAAATTTTGAATTAACTAATTCTTAATTTGACTTTTTGCTTCATTTTTTAAATAAAAGCTTGTTTCTAAGACACTGATGTAATAGTTAGCTTTTTCTGATTCATTATTATAGATAGTCATTTCTGTCTTTGAATAATAAAAGTGTAAAATAAGCATTGATGACAAAATTATCAAGTGTTGACTGAAAACACTATTTATTAATAGATGTATAATATTAAATGATAATGACAACATGTACACTATAGAGAGGCTAGTAAGCTAAAATTTATAAGATTAAACCCAATGAAACTTAAGACACATTAAGTACCATAGAATTAATTAAACCTAAACTAATTTTAATTAGAATAAGATAGTATTTTTATAATATTTACAATAATGTTCATTAGTATATAAGAAATTGTAAGATAATGACCTTTAAAAACTGTTAATTGAAATAACAAAAAATTTAAAAAGGTATACTTAAAGCAGATATAGAACTTCTTAAAGTCAGGATGCAAATCTAATTATTATCAGTAAGCATTTTCAGCCTAATTCTCAGTGAAATGCAACTGGATTTCATACACTCCCATACAAAACCTGTCTATGTTGTCAGTTTTTAAAGGGTGATAATCCAGGAGTAATAGTAATAGGTGGATTAAAAATGGATCTTTCTGGGTAGATAAATATGCTACAAATATTTCCACTGAAATATGGCAAGCACTAGAATCGAAATTAGTAAAGATTCTAACCAAGTTAAGCCAGAACATTTGGAGACTGACACAGTGGCCATCAGATTGTCAATCTATATTCCTTTACCAAAAACGGAAATTTAACAGAGTATACAAGCTATCATACAATATCTCTAATTTTGTATGCAGATAATCGTTACTACTCCTACAGTTGTGTCAGGAGCACCGAAGCACTTTCAGGCTGTAAGGACTGAACGGTGACATCACTGTTGCCTGGGGACTGCCAGTTTGGGGCTCCTTTCATGACCCCATTAAGTTGCCCTCTGAAATGGTACCCATCTACTTACTCATAAAAGGGGGCAATCTGGGTCAGCAGGAGCTAGAATATGTGAGGGTAACTCACCCCATCCCAAGGCAGCAAATGGGTCTCAAACATAAGCCTACTAATTGTCAGTCCAGCATCCTAACCTCGTGAGCCCTCACACTCTCTCAAGTTGACTTTAGAGAAAGCTAAGGAGCACAAGGCATGCAGGATAATTGAGAAAGCCAAGAGTACCAAAAGAAGTCACTTCATGCTTCATTCATTGTAGAAATTCCTTCAGTTATTGTGTATCATGGCCAGCTGTTGAACATACTGAGAATGGGAATCCCAAAACATCCCATGGTTTTCATGAGAAAACACAATAGACAGAATGTTGTGAAAGACTGTCTCCAGGTTGACAAAGAAATAAGACAAAACTATGTTCTCCCTCATTTATTCACCCTACATGCTGAATTCATATTAAGGGAAGCTAAATTGGAAGAGGATGACTATGCTTTTGAAATTGGAGGAAGAAACTTCAATAATCTGTCCTATGGTGTCCTATGACACTACTCTGTTAACCAAATACACAAGATCTGCAAAGACTAGTAATAAAAGTGACATAGTACAGTGAGAAAATGGGACAAAAATTAAATATATGTCAGACCATTTGGAGCTTTAGCTTTGCTTTCTAGTATGTCTGGCTACTTGTCTGTAAGCTTAGAAGAGATCTGGAATCTGTCCTCTTTACAGCATCTATATATGTTTCTATCCCACCCTAGCCTTTTAGATAATTAAATTGGTTTTATCTGCTGTCCTTATTTTTTCTTCATTGGAATTATTTGGAGGTTTGATATTTATTTCTATCTTCTTTTCAGGAACTCTTGGGTCCCGTCCCCCCAGTTCTCATTTAATGAGACCCTGCTTATAATTGCTCTAGGATTATTAAATTTTGTTTCATTATAGTTCAGGATATACATTTAACTACACACAATTTTACTTTCCCCTGAAATTAAGAACTTCAGAATTGCATGATTTCTTAATGTTTTTGCATATTCCATTTCTTCAATTCAGTTTTTCCTACTGGCCAATATCAAGTAAATAATATCTGATCCTTTTGTACTTTCCTGCACTCTCTGATGGACAAGGTTGCCAGTAACACAAATCAGGAATTTCCTGAAAGGAATATGTTTGTTTCTCAACAGATATTGGGGCAATTAAAATTTCCTGTCATTATTATTTGAGTTACTTTTTTTTTGCAATCAGTAGTTTGCAATCTGCAGTTTGCATCATCTGTATCTTTAGCTGAGCAGTGGAACAAGCCTGCTGATTGCACCCCTGGGATCTCTACCTTCCTAAGCTTTTTACCTGAGTTGTGGAACACTTGAGTATAGCTGTTTGACTAAGCTGTCACCACCTGGTTTGAAGAGGGGAATTTTCCCTTCCCCCTTTTCATTTCTTGAATCTGGATGGGATCAATATAGGAGATTTCCCTGTCCCCAAAAGTAAGCTCTCAAATGCTTCTAGTTTTCACCTTTAATTAGGATTACTAGACTCAAGTTTTGGAATGTGTCAGGCTGGTATAAAGCCAACACTAGAGTAACAGTGAATGAATGATTTTTATTGTAATACTTTCTGTTCTTTTTGAACAAATTGTATTCATCAATGTGTTGTAAAGCTTATGGTGCAGATTAAATATATAATCATGATATTAATACTTACCCAAAGCAACACTCACCTTGTCAACTATTAATGCTTTTTGTGTGTTAAAACATGTTTTATTGCACTCATTTCTTCACTTGTCAGTATTTGAAAGGTGTTGCTCTGATGTACTTAAAAGAGCTTAAGAAAGTCCCAAAGGTGCTATTCAAAAGACAACTGGACTTTCTCAGAGTTTTTCCCCTTGAAAATGTTTTGCTTTTCATCCTGAAAAAGCTTTCAACTGAAGCTTCTTCAGTCCTAGAACTATTCTCAAAGTTCTAGAACTTCTCAGTATGACTGAGAATCTTCATAGACAGCTTACATGAAGCTATTATTCTTCATCATGCCCTCATTTATGCAATTTAAATAACGAATGGACATTACTGTTTTAGTTCTTTTTATGGAAAGGAATGCTATGCTGATGTTGAATATTTTGTCGCTATTTGATTTCCCCAGGGTGTTGTGTTGTGAAGATTTTCTTTAATACTATCTTTAGTGAACAGTTCCCACTTCTTATTTTCAATGCTTCTGACAGAAGTGTTAATGAAACATTGAGTCATATATATATTGCATTGCAGTATTTATACTAGATTTGCCCCCTCAGTTAAATTTTCCACTAATGTTATTTGAGCTTAGAGAATAGAAGCACTATATATCCCTTTATTTAGATCCCTTTATATCCCTGTGGTTATGTGATATTAACCTTGTGGGACAATACAGTATACTTTTACAATTAATGATCACTTTTCTTTGAAAAGATCCCTATTTTTATAGAATGCTATTGTATAGTGCTACTGAAAAGATAGAGAGCAATTCTACAGTGGCCTTAAGCTGTCTGTCTTCAATGCTGATATCAGCTAGAAATGAAATTGACTTGGGAAATCACTCTCCAAATGTCAAAATTTGGTTAGATGTTCTGTCAGGACAGCAGTTACCACAGATTCCTGTTGATAAATTTCCCTCCTTCACCCATTCATGCTGGGAAAGCAAACACCAATCGTTATTTGCAAACATACAGTTTCTATCTGCATAAGTAAAAAGCATCCAATAGTCATAGCATCATAGACCTATACAATCAGAATGTCATCTCAAAAGTTATTTAATCCAATATCCAATTCAGCACGGGAATTGCTTGCTCAGGATGGGCATTTCAACAGTTCATTGCAGATTTGGGACTTTTCTTGTTATCATTTGAAGTAGAAGAGATAGATGGTTGTTGAGATGAGTTTGGAGTCAATTGATGATGATATTTTGCATTCATGTCTCCCAAACTGTAACTGGGCCGTCCTGGCATCAGAGCAAGGCAGATATGCAGCTGAACCTTAGAAAATTACCTACTGTTATTGTCCATTTGCATGACCATGAACTGTTCTGACCACTGTTGAAATTTGTTTAAGGAATTTCAGAAATGCTAAATGTAATTTGCACCATTCTTTTTCCTTAAAGGAAACATTTCAGTTACCAGCACTGCAATTTTATTTCTGAACAATTAACGATAGGATCAGATCATGTGATCAATAGAGCTTTGCAAATATGAATCAATATGGGTACAGCATGATAGTAATATCCAGTTGATATCCTTCTGCTGATGAAAGTATTTGTTGGTAGAATAGGAAGAATAATTCACAGCAAATATGAATCAATATGGGTACAGCATGATAGTAATATCCAGTTGATATCCTTCTGCTGATGAAAGTATTTGTTGGTAGAATAGGAAGAATAATTCACATATCTTCATACTGATTGAAAGATATTTTATTTGGTAGGAGGCAGAATTACTGAAAATCATTCTATTTTGCTGATGAATGACTTCTATCAGCAAAAGAATACTAATTTCATGCTGTCTCTATCTTTTAAGTAAGTAATTTTGCTTAGTAGTTTTAAATGTCTACTGAGAAAGGAAACAGAAATCTGTACAGGTAGTCCTCAACTTACAACAGTTTGTTTAGTGACCGTTCAAAGTTAAACATCACTGAAAAAGTGACTTACGACCATTTTTCACACTTACAATTGTTACAGCATCCCCTGTGGTTACGTGATCAAAATTCAGATGCTTCGCAACTGACTCATTTTTATGACAGTTGCAGTGTACCGGGGTCATGTGATCACTTCTTGCCATTTTCTGAGGAGC